>JAULBX010012652.1:0-101786 GCA_032358255.1 Heterotrichella gracilis | reverse complement strand
GCTGCGTGGCGCCGCATGTGCAAGACTGACTGCTAATCTGGCTATTTTGCTGGAATGCATGTAACTAACTAACTAACCATCACCATGACCACCGCCATCGACATGGATAGTGCGCGGCACCCATCAGCATCACGCGACCGTACACGTATCAACCCTCACGTCGCTTGTGCCCTTGCTCAGGGTTCTCCATCTACTTCAGCCTGACCACCTCCGGCACCCTCTGGTTCTGGATAACGCTTGGCTTCTGGGCAGCCACCACGCTTGCCATGCAGGTAAGGCGCATGTGAAGCTACACAATGCTCATTCCCACTGTTGTTCAATCTTGTGCGTTTATGTCTCTACTGGATGGCTTCTTTTGTCCTTTTTATAGTGTTCTAAGTATCCAAATGGCTCATCTGTTGCCTTGCAGCTCACCATACCCATCCAACATGTGCCCGGAAAGTTCAAAATCCCTAGCTACATGATGCCATGGATCCCATCCTGCTCGATCTGGGCCTGCGTGATGCTGGTGGGCGGCTACGGAGCATACACCGAGGACTACATCCGGTTTGCGGTGGGGCTGGCAATCGGAGTGGCGGTGTACATCGTGTATGGTGTGCACGCGTCCAACTGGAGGTTCTACGGCCCAGGTGCTGCCAAGAGGTGAGCAAAGCAAATGGAAGTCAGCCCTGCAACACTCAAAAGTCTACAGGTCTGAATGGGTGTCACACAGTATCTACTTGCAGTAATGCCCTCACCCTCACACCTATGCCTCCCGTGTCCCAAAGAGATTAATACTTTCTGTAAAATCAGTAACACATGAGTTGAAACCGCCGCTGTGGAGATATTATAAGCAGTGACGCCACAGGGGTGGCTGGCAATCTGTTGTGCTGTAGCGTATGATACTAACATTTTCAGCTGATGCTGGCACTAGCAATTGGCATCTTCATCTATTTTTTATGCATTTCTGCCCTCCTTGCAGTGAGCCGAAGGAGGTTGTGGAGGAGGCTTGAGCTGGGCATGGATGCTGGAGCAAAGGCATGGTTCCTAGTGGCTAAGGGTTGAAGCCTGCTTGTCCTGCCTTGCGTAAGGCTTTATGGGGGCTTTATGGGCCACATGCTTCACGCAAAGCGGCGTGATTGCACCACCGCCACATCACAAGCTACTATCCATGAAGGTGATGCTTCTATTGAGCCCACCACTAAGTGCTATCAGATATGATGTTCAGACGGCAGTCAATTACCGAGTTCTGTATTACAAGTAGTTGAACAGAGCGTGCCCAGTGTGTAAATAATGACTCTGCGTTCAACTTGGTTGGGGCGTCATAGCTGCAGAAACGCATGCATACCAGCCTGGTACACTTCTCCAAGCTGAAAATGTTTGTTTGTCCAAGCTTGTATTGTCTGTTTATCATGATGCCAAGCTTGGAGCTCATTTTTCTTCTTGCTTTGTGTGAATTGCGCATCGTGATATGGCCCATGGCCATACTTCATTTGTTCTAATAGAGCGTGCTGGCCACTGGTCCACTTGACAGGTGGGTTTACATGTTCGTATATGTTGCACACCGTTGGAAAAGGCACTTCGCATTTCGCGAACAACAGACCAAGTGTAATTATTATGTACTATGTGCCACTGTAACACTGTTACTAATCACAATTGTTGTTGTCAGCATCTCATGATTAATGGTTCAGAACCATAATGATTGATGCACCGTGGTTAATATAATATAATACAATACATTATGAAATATATAATTGCGTCATGTGACATAACTTATGTCTCATTGAGTCATTGAGTCCATGCTCCTGGAGCATCCAATGTCTGGCAGATCCGGATACTGGTTGGTACCCGGTACCAACATTGGGCCAACGGTTGACAATCATTGGGCCAACGGTTGACAATACATTATGTTCAACGTCAGTGATATATTATATATAATATGGAAATATTTCAAGATATCAATATGCCATGCCTGGGCCCAATGCATTGGGGGCATGGCATATTGATATCTCTGGAATGTCCCATGGGGCCCATGGTGCACTGAGTGGAGCTTCGAGCTGAGGTTCAAGATCTATTGGCCTGCAAGTAACGTAATGTACATGAGAGCCCTGTTACGCCACAATGGTTATTGTAACGTAAAGGCCCTCCCTCTGAGCCTCTCAGACTGAGACTGAGTCCGGCCCTGGGGAATTTGTCAGGGATATGATGATATGATATTATCATATTATGGCCCATGGCATTATGGTATGATACACTGAAGTACTAATACAGTACTGAGTACCGTATTACTATTAGTAACGTTACGGGTCACCCGTAACGTTGCAAGTACTTCGCAGTACGTATGGATTCCACAGCCTTCACAAGCAATATATATTTAATGCAACTTCAAATTGTTGCCATGTGCCAAGGCGTGGCCCAAGGTGACCTGGCCCAGGGGGGCCTAACACTGCCGTCCAACATTCAATAACAATTTGTGCATTCCTTTTCTTTAAAGAATACCTTCATGAAGCCGCTTCAGTGGAAGCTGATCTAAATCGAGAGAATATTTCTTGCAAAAAATCCGATTCGATCCGATAACTTGCATGCCATGGCATTGCTACACCTGTAATGGTAACTCTTGATCAAACTGATCAAGTAAATGTTTGTCCATCATGATGGAAGAACGGTGCATTCACAGTCTTACTATGATTGTAATATTCTAGGTGACGCAGCTGCGCTCGCACCCCTGCATACAACCGCCTGCCCCACTAGCACTGTACTTTGCCAGGTGGGCGAAATGTCACTGATTCATGCCTGATTCAGAAATTAATGTATGCCAGATTCTACCTAAAGCATATGCCTAGTAGTCCACTGTCCCGTTGCCAGCCCCAAAAGCAGATTCAAGGTGGGAGCCCCCCATGTGCTGGCACAGCGCCTCTGCGTGCAGCCGCTCGCTCCCCCTGGCGCTGTACTTGGCCAGCAGGGCAAAAATGAGCAAATGCAGCGAGAGGGAGTAGAAGAACACGAGTGTGCGCGCCAGCTGCGAGCGGGAGATGACCCTCTCCAGGGCGTACATGGCTCGGTCCGCAACGCCCATGGATTTGCGGCGGGCTTCGCGCTCGCGGGTGCGGAAGTCTGAGAAGGGATTCACCTGTGCACACGTGGGACATTTTTCTGTATATTTCCAGTAAAGCTATACGCCAGTTTTGTTTTTACCGTAAACCAGGGTTAAAATGTAACAGCAAAGCAATACATGCGAAATTTTGCCTCGCAGCGCAAGAAATTGTGGCTATAGCTATTGTAGTATGGCACATACCCAGGGCTTTTGTTCAACTGCTGGTAGTTTCGACGAAATAAAAGGGGCGGTACTTCACAATTAAAATTGTACTTTGCAGTATTATGCATGTCCCTCCCTGTGCATTCCTGCACCTCCCGTACCTTATCTTCATACTCCTTCTGGTACTTGCGCTCTGCGGTGCCCAGCTCAGCATCCACCTCCCCGCCTGCACGCGCAATACACAACAGCCCGGAGTCAATCTGCTTGTGAGCAACCAAAATGCCCTCAACTTGTCACTTCTGTGGCAAGGCGACTGAGAGGGGGTGGAGCACTCCCTCCTCTGCACACAATGAACATATCTCTGTGATGTCACATTTTGATAGCTGTTTCCCGCTTCTCCCCACCTTTGGCTTGGTACGACGTCACAAACCTCAGCCGCTCCACCAGCGCCACGTTGTCCTGGCGGGCAGCCTGCGCCTCCTTGCGAGCCTGTGCAGATTGGGAAATACGGCTGTAAATTGAAATGAGTAGGGATAGTGGGGATGCTAAGATACAAAGGGGCTTTACGCGGGTTCCCAATATTCTGTACCTTGTGCAGACTCCCCATGCCTGTCACACTCTACCATCACCCTCGTGGTTTCGAATTCAAAAAAAGAAAGGAAAGAGGTAGGAAAGAAGTTGCACCCTATTGCGTGCGCACATGCAAGTATTTGTTTCAAATTTAGTTTAGGGGCTATGTGTAGGGCGGATTTCAGCAGTGCACCGCCCCCCCCTACCACACCAAGTCGTCTTCTTGCAGCTACACTCACATGTCACGAATAAATGTTTGCCCAAGACCCAGCTAAAAACTCTTGATCGCACCTGAAAATATCCTGGATTCAACCCAATAACCCAGAAACCAACCGTGAAAGCGATGAGCTCTACAATATGCATGGAACTATCCCCAGCGCACCTGCTGCACCGCCCCCCCCAGCGCTGCCAGGTCCTCCTCCAGCTCCCTCACACGCGCCCTGAAGCGGTCACGCTGCGAGCACAGCACGGCAACCATGGTGCGGCCGTCGCCCTCAGACTCGCCGCCTGGGGATACAACAGTCGAGGCGCAGTGAGACAGAGTGAGCAGAGCAATACACTTTCTGTCGCCTTACTACATTTGTTGTATATTATCCAACATGATTTGCGCCTGGCCATGGCGAGCCACCCCACCACCCCGCTCTCCCCTCCTCCCTGGCAATCACAGCCAGACCCCATCAAACCACCTTCCACACCCACAAAAGCATGTTTCCCGAAAGCATACAACCAAAAATTGCTCAAAAATTGACCATGGCGACGCCAAACCCACCTTGGACTTCCGGCGACTCGCCCGGTGTGCCTGGCACGCCCTCTCCCCCGCCCCCACCCCCCCCTTCAGCCAAAGCCAGATCCTCCTCCAGCCGGCCAATAAGCTCACGCTGCCGCGCCACCTCAGACTCCAGCTCAGCGACTCGGGAAGTGGCTGCTTCGGCATCACCTGTGCGCAGCATGGGTCTTACGTCTAGGGTTTCTAAGGCTAAGATTTGAGGGTCAGGGTTGGAGGATTTATCTGTAGGGTTCCTCACTCCATGTGCATTAACCCTAGCAAGCATCCCTGACAGCTTTGCCACCACCGGCACCACGCCACTTGGAATCCGCCCAACCCAACAACAATCATAGCAGTACCCTATCCACTACCCTACCCTGCGCCGCCGCTGCCGCCAGCCTTGCCACCGTGAGCTCGTGCTCCGTGTGCCTGTTCCGGTCCAGCAGCATGGCCTCAAGGGAGGACACGCCGTCCTTGGGGGAGGGGAGGGGGTCTGCGGTGCGGGAAAACAAAGGACATGGGGAGGGGCACACACTGGAGCCATCCTTCCTTAATGTAATGTAAGAGCAGGGCTCCTAATGGAGTGGCATTTGCTATTTTAGGCAATGGCGAGCTCAACTCCATTGTGCCTGAGCAGCCTTTGGGCAATGCGTTGGAATGCGTCATTCTTATTTCAAATGGCGTATCCTGAAGATTTGTGGCGCCTGCAGTTAGCACGATGCACAAACTCCTTTAAAAGCAGCATTATGCAGACGTGCCGAATTGCAAGTGACACTTCAATATTATAATATACTTCACAGGGAACAGATTTAACAAATTTTAACCAAATTCGAACCAAGAGGAATCGGGCATTTTGCTGGCGCCACGTGTGCTCAGCCATGTGTGCTCGTACCCTCCCCTCCTGTCTCATCTCCCTCCCCCCCTTGCTCGTACCCCCCCACCGCCTGGAGCACACGGATCTGCTGCCGGAGCTCGTCCATCTGGGGAGACACACACATGCACTTGTCACCAATATGATCTCAATTGAGGGCATTGCCGATCAGCTGTCTGCTATCGTTTCTCAAACAAGCCAATGTCCCACCCCACCCCATCCTTGGAGCGTTTGCATCTTGCAGGTGCACACGAATCGGCATCCACATCATGAGACAACCGGCTGTAATGGGAATTTTCCGGTGTGTGTCAACTCAATTACCGCCTCCCCTCAACGCCTGTATTGCGCTGGGGCGTGCCACCAGCTGTGCCCGTAGCGCACCGGACCCATTGTGCTTCAACACCCGTTCTCTGACCAACACTGTTAAACTAGGGCAAGCCATGTGACCAGAACCACCACAATTAAACCCTGGACATGTGCAACTTGTAACTACTACCACTATTTCCACCCCTTACCTGTTTTGCGGTGGGCCTTGCCGCCAGCTCCGCCTCCAGCGCCCTGCACCTGACCTCCTGCGCCTCCAGCGCCCCCCTGGCCGCACTCACACGCGACTCGCAGGAGGCTCGCTCGTGGTCAAGGCGCTCAACCAGGGAGCGGACCTGAAACACGGGAACGGTTGCCAAATTACAACATATTCCGTTTGTATTTTGGTCAAATGTCGAACTAAAGGGCGCGCGTGGGCAAGCCTCTCAAGCACAGAGACTTCAATGGGGTCCATGATTGGCACTGGGGATGCGGATGACAAACAGACGTTGCACTATGTAAACTCGGTTGCCTTGGATTCGTGCTATTTTCTTTCTGCTCGCATGTCACGAGCAGCTTGGCAACGCAGCGCACAGCGTCAAGGGTTTTGTTTGGGGTTTTCAATCCTATGCAATGTTTCTGCGGAGAATATTTAAGGTGGGGGGTCTTGCCCAGGGTTTTGACGGTTTTCACCTCTGCTCGCAGCTTTGATGCCAGCTCGCGTGCTGATGACAGCTCACTGCGCAGCTCTGCCTCCCCCTCCCTCCCTTCCTTAGCACCCCCTGGCCCACCTCCGCCCTCCAACTGTGGAAAGGGAAAGAGTGGGGTAGGAAAGGAGCAGGGTGGCAAAGAATGCAGCAGAAACTCACAATACAGCAAATGGGTTATAAAATGATCAAACAGGGTATAAATGTGATACAGTATGAGCGGTGTGACAAAAGAGCACACCATAGGAGCCCCACACAACGACTAATGCATATGAGGGGGCATTCACCTGTGCCACCAATGACACCTTTTCTGCCTCCAGTGCCGCCAGCCTAGACTGTGCCCTGTCCAGATCCGCACCTGCGATCTCCAGGGCAGCACGCATGGTGGCCTGCAAAGGCGGGGCGTGGCAAAAGGAAAATTACAGGTACACAACCCAGGTACACTTACAGCACTCTCATAACAGCCCAGGCCTGTCTCCACATCACATGCGCATCATGATTTATGATCAGAGGATTGATTTCCCTCCTGCACAAATGTCTCATCTAATAAGCGTAGTATGGGCACACCTGCTCCTCCTCTGTCTTCTCCTGCCACGAGAACAGCTGGCTCTGACCCGCGTGGTGCGCGCGCTGCAGGGCCTGGAGGGACGCCTGCACTTACAGGGTTCCCAAGTTTAGAGTTTTTGAGTGCCACACAAGAGAGGTTTCATGATGTAGGGGTTGGGGGTCACAACATGCGCGCTCTTGCCTGAACTATCCCCACTTGCTAGGCGCTTCCATTCACGCAGCTCATGCCGACAAGCATGGTAACTCCCTCCAGCTACAGATCTTGGGATTGTCGCACCCATTGCAACCCTAGCTACCCCCACACTTCCATGCCCGTGCACTTGCCTGAGCCGCCGCCAGCTGCGCCGCCAGCTCCCCCTCCCGCTCCTGCAGCTCAACCATTGCCCGCTCGCTCTCAGCGGCAGCGGCGGCAGCTTGCGCCTCCACAAGGGTGCGCTCCTGCACGCATGCATGGGTTCAGCTCCGACTGCGATGACTGTGATTGTGATATGTGATTGCAGCAATTGCAACCTTTTCCCATACCTGTATACAAATGTGTGTGTGTGCACATGAGCGGAACCCATGCTGCTGCTGTGCATTGTGCGCCTGGACAAGGGTGGAGCATTCCTCCACCGTGCACACATTTGCGGGTGCATGGATATATATATTAGTCCTCCAGACACATGTGTCACATCTCCATGCATGGAAAATCATGGCCGCTCACTTGCGCGTTTCCTTTCACCCACCTTCTCCTCCAGCGCCGCCTCCAGCGTGCGCACCCTGTCCTGCAGCCCCCTTAGGGTCAGTTCCTGGTTGACTAGGGTTTTGCTCTCGCTCTGGTACTCCGCCAGTTCAGCGGACACGCGACGCACCTCAGCCTCAAGCCCAGCGGAGCGAGACGCAGATTCCTGGAGAAACAAAACAAGTGAACAAATAAATCAACTACACTGACTTTCTTGGCAAACAACCAGAGACCCCAACGCATTTGGCGGGGAATTTCAGTGATGACCATCCCAATGGCAATACCGAGGGTAATACCAGGGTAATAACCGGGCAGACAGATGGTAAATGATATGCAAACATTAAGTGACATTTGGCAGAGTAGTTCACTGGACAATAACTGGGGAAGCTTCACAAGATTGCGATTTCAACATAGCCACCAGGACCAGGTCACGAAAGGGTTCCCAGAACCCCACACCCTTACCAGTGCGGATGTGAGCGCAGGAGTGGGGTCGGGGGCCTCGTAAAGGCGCTGGTACAGGTCAAGGAACGCACTTTCGCTGAACTTAGCCCTGCGCGAGCAACAAAAATCCGGGAATCAGAGTTGGGCTCGGCAATGCCAAGATGCGGTTAGGGTTTAAGAAGAAGTGTTAAGGGTTTCCCCGTCAGCCTGCCCACCTCCTCGTGCTACAGCTCAAGCAGCGGGTTTAGGATGTCACTGCACACTGACTATAGTCATACTGTATGAGTCGGACTGCATGACTTTGCTGTTAGAGGTATGTACTAGAGTAGGGACTTATGTTTGATTGTGCAGGTCCCAAGCCCCCACCCCCCCGCACCTCGCCGTCAGCCTGTCCACTTCCTCCTGGTAGGCCTTGAGCAGCGGGGCCACCTCCCGTGACACATCCGCCCCCGCACCGCGCTTGAACTCTGGAAACAGGGAAACATTGGCTGAGACCAGGGTGTATCTTTGGAGGTAATCGCCTCTTCATCCCCCAAGTCACAAGATGCCAGGGACTATTTTTTTCTAGACTGCTATAGTTTGCTGCTTGAAATGCTGTCTGCCAAAGTAAATCTTTCCCTTGGCTGGTTTTTTGGCAGTGCGTTGCTTGGGTATCGCATAAGTAGGGCATCGTAGGGGTTTGCTAGGCGCTTGCCGTGGTTCCCACCTTTTGTGCTGTCCGCCAGCCTGCGCCTGTTCTTCACGCTCCCCTCCTGGTTCTGTGCTATCTCCATGCCCGCCTCATCCAGCTTGATGCGGTAGCTCTCCAAGTCAAATTCTGCATGAAATGTCGAGAAGGGAGTTATCCACCCTATCAAAGCACGCATTTTAGGTACCAAATTGAGAGTAGCCAGGTACCAGGTATAGGGCAGTTCATGACCCCCAATAATCAGTTGAAAGTAGCTATCCTTGCCTTCCTCAACCCCATGCAATATGTGCAAAAAAAGCAAACCTCGGCCCCGAACACTCTTACCTTTCCAGAAATCAAAGACTGCTGTTGCGGAGGCTGTTGGGCTTGCAAGGGGGTTATCCATGTGGCCTCCCGGGGAGGAACCCTTTGTGGTCAGGGCGGAGAGGGTCAGAGACATTTTAAGAGCCACACTATTGTGTAATAGAGAAGAAGGGCGGCGATGAACGAATACTCAGCAATGAAGCGTGGCTGGTGTCTTGATCAGTCGCAGCTGATGTACAGCCTCCCCTTCTTATGTAACCAGTGTGACAGCACCCACATCAAAGAAGACAAACACCAGTCACCGTGGCTGTATTTGCCACCCAGTGTAGCAGTCAGTGGCTGACGGACGCTGCTGCCCAAAGTTGCATCATTTGTGCCTGTGCTGAGATTGTTGCTAGCCTAGGGCGTGTTACACGGGGCCGCCTTTCACCTATTGTGTCCCCATGCCATGGGCAGCAATTAATGGTGGCAGCCTGCTTCGCCTAGCCCTGCAGAGCGAGGGGGTATGCAAGTGTTGCCAGGGAGGGCAGGGCCAGGGTGGATTCGGGCTTACAATGGCAGACCAACACAAGCCAGCGTTTTTATTAGCTTCACCTACAACTCAGATGCACCTTGCCAATTTGTCCCAGTGTATATTCCTGAAACGTTTGCCCTGCACTGGTTTCTAATGGAAAAGGTTGGCTTGTTCAAAACACCCTCAACCCCAGCATCCCAGTAGCCCACTCCCTCACATATGAAGCGCCATTTTTATTCTTTATTATTTCTGAAAAACGTAACTGAACTGCAAGGCTCATTAAGCAGGTCGAGAGGGACCCTGAGGAGGTGGGGGGTGAAGGTAGTGTGCTCTCAACCCTAAAGCAGTGTCCCCATCCTAGTGTACCCATCGGAACTACGTCACACCGTTAAAACCGTTTAAATAGTAAAGTTAGCGCCAGCATAGGAAAGCTCTGCGCCGTTTGTGACAAGCCAGAGTGGGCTGTGACTAAAGATCCCACATAAAACAATAGATTGGTAAGCAGATGAAAAGCGACAGGTGAGCACCTAAATTAAAACCCACGCCGCATTTCAGCACATCTCAATGCTCTAAGGCAACGGCATACAAAAGGCTGGCACAAGCAAAGCCTTGCACCCAGTAGTTTTAGTGCGAACAGCAAGAGGATGATAGCAAAGTGTATGTGTCTGCGTCCAGCAATACACGGACTAAGCACCCAAGGGACGGGTGTTACCTGTCCAGGACCGTTGAGCGGGCCCAAGAATGCATATGCATGCATATAAAGCAGGTTGGTACACTCCCCTCCCATGCGGTCTATTTGTGGGCACATTTGCAACCAACTTGTACGCTGTTACGTTTGACAAACGCAGGCTAGACCTAGGTATACCAGGGGAGCCCAGCGGCCAGCACCTCACCTCGGGATCACTGGCCATGAAACCGCTTCAACGTGGCCGCGTTTACCAGAAATCTACTTTGGTCTAATTGCATGGAATGTCACCCATGCGGCTTTCAGGTCTGGATAAAGTCGTAGGTTTTGGTGGAAGACCTAACCAAGAGTTGGTGTGACACACTTACAAGGGCTTCCAAGCTTGCGACACTGGCTTCACGGCCTTTCATCAAGGCAGTGGACTGCAAAGGTTCAAAGTGCAACGACCAGTATAAAGTTTGGCAACCAGGGACTGCCAAGGGGTTGGTTTCGTGAGAGACGAACAGATCGGCAATTACTGCTTATAAGTGTGCACAAAATACCATACCTGGGTTGGTCACAGTCAACAACCTTTTTGTTGCTTTAATTGTAAGTATTTGCAATGGGAAAAAAATATTTGTGGTAAAAGAATAGTCCCCCCCCCCAACAGTCTTGTGACCCCGGGTTGGCTCCCTGAATGTGACTGTCAAATAAAATCTTGTAAAATCTTGTAAATAGTTCCAACGTGATATAGCATAAAGTTTTGGAACAGTACGTAATCAATGATCAGTATGTACCTTGTTGTCCCAGCCTTCTTTTGAAAAAGAAGTCCTTTGCAACCTGCTCCCAGATGCCTCCGCAATTGAACTGCGGACTGCATCCCAGCGTTGCTTTGTGCCTCTGGCCAGCCGCTGCATGATCCACATAATCCAAATGGAAATCTGCCGCACATCCTCCCGCTCTTGGCGCAGTAGCAGTCAGCAGGACCATGACCTGGATGATCCCCTGCTGCACCAGCTCCTCCTTGACACGCCTGGTCCGAACACTTATACTGGCAAATTATTTGCCATACAGCTGCTATTACAGCAGCAGTGCCATGCTATCACCTCGAAGCGACACAAGGCTTGAACAGCCAGCCAGCAAGTGTAGCAAGTGTCATTCACAGCTACATGTAAGTCCTATCATAGGAGCATCCCGAATGGGCCCCAAGGCGGCCTTGATCATGCATGGCAAAGGCGGCAGCACCCTTGCACCCAAAAGAAGTTGCCAGCCATGGCTGCACAGCGTGCATACTACAGTCCTCCAGAATCGCCTCAAACTAATCAAATTCCCCAGCGCATGGTTGAATCCAAAACCATGATAAAATTGGAGATTGCGGGCAATGCAAGACCATTGCATTAAGCATGGATGATGTCAAATGCGTGCAGCGTTGCACACGGGGGTTGCCTTGCAGTGCACAGCTGCACACCGGCCTTTGTGGTGGGCTGAGATAGATGAGAATCACTATGGAACATGTATATGCCGGGCTCACAAGTGGGTGTAGCTGGTATACAGCACAGCGTAACCTAGCTTCAATTAGACAAACGCTGCAGCGATGTGTTACAGTAAACACGTGTGGTGCACATATTGCCCATTCTGTGGGGAGTCTCCCCCAGAGAACAAGGCTATACTGCTAGATTTTGGAGCACCAGGACAGGTGACTTGCGCAGATCCATGCTGCAATCCGATTGCAAAGTAATTGATTTACAAACAAACAAACAACCAAAAGGCGTTCCAAGCCGTCATCGGCTTATTGCCCTGTGTGCCCCTAGAGACATTGGGACTCAACGTCCACAATGTCATGAACAGTATAGTGAGTAAATAAGTCTCGCATACTGGAGACTGTCTGTCATATCAGATATCAACAGACATAGAGTCCATCAAAGACAGAAGTGGGTGAATAAGTCTCAAACTAGAGACATGAGAAAATATGGTGGAAAAACCAACAGCAGCAGCAGCAAGGTCTGTGTGGAAGCAGGATGGGAGCATAAAAGTGTCACTACGAGCCCTCCCAGGGTCAAACTGCCTGTGGGAAGCAGCACCCATTGATTTACGGGTTCTGATAGTTGCCCATTGGCGCCGCCTCAGAGTGTAGATGCATGCCGAGGCCACAATGCGAATAGTAATGAACACTCGGTGCTGCATTCTTCAGTAAAATTGAAACTGAAGTGTGTGCGTGAAACTTGATTTAATCGCGTGCGTACGTGATTGCCCCCAGCGATACTACAGCGGCTAACCTCAAGCCTTGGGCTGAGCGTCTGAAGTCGGGATGGTCACCAGTCAGTGATGTCATCACCAATGAGCACGTCCACGTTGGTATTGGACACAATTGTTTATGCATGGCATTTTATGGTGGCCTATATCTCAAATACCAGCATGAAAAGGCTCAATGGCATCACCATCCCAACGTTGGTACACTGTACACTGTACATAATTTTTAACTTCATTTTGGCTAAGTTAGGTTCACTCATTTTGCCAGAATGCTGGGCAGCCGGCTGGACCCCTGGGTGGGCACTTGGGTGGGCCACGCGTGTGTGCAGAGGAAAGCATGGCTGAGTTCAACTCAGTGAGTCACCAATAATTGTGTATACATATATGCAACAAACTAGTCAGACCAGTGTCGGGACACTGCATCTGCCAGGGACCTGCATCTGCCAGGTAGTGGAGATCAGTAGTCGACAAACAAAAATCCACTGGTCCCTACAGTTTGCAGTGCTGCTGGTGCTGCTCAGGAAGTAGCTAAAGGCACAAGGCACCCTGTGATATGGTTGTTCAATCACTGTATTTGTACAACGTGGTTACATGCATTTGGAGTTGTTGACCAGGTGGACGATGTAGCTAGCGCATGTTGTAATATCTGTAAGTACAGTTGATTGCGCATACAATTAATACAAGTATACACACAGCTGATCACCATTAATCACCACTGCCAGTAGGGTACTGAGGCAAAAAAATAGGTTGATTAGAGTGTAAAAAAATCATAAGAATGCAAATTTGAATAACATATAAGCCGAGGATGCATGAGCTCCAAAAAAAGTGGTGTAGGTGAAGTGTAAATGACTGGTCCAAATATCCCCTCCTGATATCCCCTCTTATAAGTTGAAATCAGAGCAAAGATAGTTATATGCAGGGGTGGGAAAAAGGCCCACGTGATGTTTTTAATACCATGACGTACATGGCGCTGGGATGATACCATCCGTTACTGTAACAGTGTCCTCTCAAAAGTACATTGTGGAAGTAAACCAAAAGCAATAAATGACGAACAATACTCAGACATAGGCTGGATGATCGCAATGATAACCTTTAATTCCCCTTCTGAAATATGTTGCCATAAGCACCCTAATATCTGTGAGGTAATCCCGGATTTAGGGTTTATCTCCCAATACCAATTCGCACTATTTCCCATACCATACCATTCCGGCACTACCAAGGCGTCGTCACATTGGGGTACACCAAGTTGGGCCGATCTGGATAGATGGCCAGGCGCTCTCGCAGAATGGATGTGGTGAAGCTAGAGCGGGGGCATGCCAAGAAGACACTGGCATGGACCGCAATTTCCTGCTCTACCAAGCTTGCCAGGTACAGGCTGCCTCGCTCGCGACCGGAGATCTCCTGTAGGAAAACGTAGAAAATATAAACAGGAATTTTGAGACAGTCATGAGGGAGCCAACCCTGGCTCATTAGACTGTTGGAGGTGTTGTTGCAAGAATTCACCTCGCTGACCAAAACAAACATATATAAGTGAGGCCAAAAGGGCTACATTCATTCACAACTAAGATAAAAAAAAGGAGCATGTCAAGTTATACACATAGAAGGTTTGTTCATTCATTTTGAATATATTAAAATATATTCTGGCCCTTGAGGACAAATCCACTGACAATGGGTGCAATCTCCTGCTCCACAGGGGCTGCCAAATACAGATTTGAATCTGCAAGGAATCGGGGCAAATCACAATCTCCACAATATTGCCAACAAAGCTTTTGATAGGGGAGCGCAATCAAAATAAATGCCAATGTTGTCAACTCCTTGATTCAGAACAGCAGCAGCAGAGCTCTGCGACTTCCCTAAACTGGCATTACTGCCGTCGTCTCCACTTACAATGTACATACATGACACACGCTGGGCAACATCCACTAGGCAGATGAGGATGGGCGCGCAAAATGCTGATCTGGTGAAGGCACACTTCTGGGCAGCACGCTTCCTACAGAGGCTGCCAAGCTTGATGCTGCTCATGGGCCATGATCATGTACTCCATTCTAGAGAATGCACCTAGAATACGCGCACCCATTATGCTCTACTGCTTGGTGCCCCACAGGAGGATGGATTGCTGCTTGACTGTATCCTGGAATTTGCTATGTAGCCAGAGGTGAAAACATTTAAAACATTTACCCCTGAATTATGCAGCAAAGCAGGTTGACAACACTGTGCGTGATTTCTTCTTGACCCAGGGGACTATTAAAAACCAATACCAATATGGCCTTCACCACCCACCTGCTTTCCCCAATGGAAGCGTGTGTCATGCGGGTCGAGCCAGTGGACCGCAGGAAAGCCCCCGTGCCTTTCAAGGAGCATCATGATTGTTGGTCTAATGGCTGCAACGACACAATGCTAGTAACCACGCGATACCCTCTCAGTATTGCTGTAACTTATTGATACATGTATAGAAAATACAACGAGTTGAGGGTGGTGTGGTACTTTGTGGTCTTGCGATGAGATGTATAGTGCCAAACCTACCTAATCTACCAATAGATTGCATAAATAGATAACCCAATCCAGACTCGATTATGGGCCTTTGTTTGAAGCAATCAAGGGATGCGTATATTCCCAACAAGACCCTCAAGTTGCACATCCAGCAACTGGTGCATACAGTGCTAAATGGAGGGGAAACTGGCTGGCGTCGCATGTTTTGAGGCTGACATGCTGATCTTGATGTATTACCTAAATGCTTGTGGCTACAAAACTGGTCCGAAAAGGTATACCCCTTGTATGCTGTCATAATTCACATCCCCTTATTGAACAGAAGCAATGTTTTCTTATGATATATTTTCTCCACAGAAATGGCGTTTATTGTTTAAGACACACATTCATGCGCGCATATTTCAGCAAGTTAGGAAACATGGATATCCCTCCGACATTGTCACAACAGTGTTTAGTCGGAGATCTCTGTGTGGCGATTAGCACACTTTTCAGCCAAAATTGCTGCGGTCACGGGGGTATCAAGACCCGGAAAGTGGCTTACTAAGATTACTGATGAATGCACATACCTGGCGAGGCTACCCCAAAGACTACGCTCAGGTTGTAATTTGTTATGGCTTGTTGCAATGTAACCGCCAGCGTCGCGTGCAAATTGGGCGGGGTACAGTCCTCCATGAACGTCAGATTGTTTCCTGTGGGGCAAGTACAACCTGAACACCTAGAGCATCCCATGCAAACTGCACCACTAAAGAATGCCTTAAGCGGCGCTCAGTACTAGCAGTCTTCCAGGTTGATGCAAATCATATGAAACAAATCTATTATATCTTATATGGCAAAGCATAAGCATACAAGAATGGAATTGCAATCAGAGGATGACAGACGTTTTCAATGTTGTTAAGCCAAAAACATTACCTGCTGCTCGCTCCCAATCATCCATGCACCTGTCGCCCGTACCAAAAGGCCGAACATGGAAGGCAATATATCTGCTTTCAGATAAAGCGCTCTGACTTGCGTTAAATGGCATCCCATCCGGTCCACTTAATCCACTCAACGCAGGGAATGGGAACATCAGCCGTATGAAGTTCTTAGCGGCTTCCTTTATAGCTGGCGCCTTCACAATATGGTTGGCAGCTTCAAAAAAGCCTTGGTGGCAATCATTGGGGTGGGTGGAGTTTGGCTGCCAACACCATGAAACGCATCAGCTAGAAGTCCATCAAGCTAGGTCACATATGTAATGGGGAGTGCAAGGCAGCACACTGCCAGCGCCATCATAGAAGTTCTTAGATTACCTAGATCCACTACATACACATGATCAACCCATGTGAGATTTTGGGTTTGGAGTATTCCCAGCATAGTGATTATAGTTTACATGTATCCAAGAGCTTTTGTGGTCATATGTAGTGCAAAACAAATGCCACTAATGCCACCCGCCACATTACCCCACCGTCTTCATCTCAAATATACTAAATATAGCCAACTGGAAGACTTCCACCATACTGAGAAGCACGCCTATTGCCATATATGCCATAGTGGGCTCTGTTTAGGAAATTATCCAAGTTATCGGCCAATGCCAACGTAGTGGGTGGGCAATGGGCTCAACTCACAAAATATCTAACACAAGTTCCAAACAAACTGGCAGCATCTTTAAGCTTTCCTAGCTTGCTACATCTAGAGGCCCTACCTTGTTTGAATACATTGCAGGATATATCAACACTTGCTACACTTACCAAGATAACCGAAAAAATTTTCTTGATGATCATGACCCCTATGTTACTTAGTACCACATAGCGGTGCCCGGCAGTTACATTATGCAGCGCCTCCAACACGGTCAGCGAGCACTCATCCCCTTCTACCCGAAGTTTCTGCGACGATCACAACCGGCACCAATTCAGGATGATGTACTTTGCACATGAGCTGGTCCAGGGGAATGTAATGCGCCAAGGGCTGCACCAAAAATTACTACAGTCAATCAATGTTCCATACACTAACGAGTTGGCAAATATTGGCAACAACATGCGACCTTCAACTGATTTGGCCATGTATAGAATGTCGATTACTGACGTGGACACATGATGCAATCTTGCAACTGGATAACGTGGTGGATGATTTGTTCTACCCTTGCATACTCTATGGGGAAATGCTTGCGACCATGCACTTAAGAGTTATAAACAGAGCCATGCCACACGTATCAAACGAGGTGTAACGTAAACGTGAATGCCAAGCCTTCCACAATCATGTTTGAAGGCCAACAATGATTTCTTATATTTATTCCGTTCATCACTTCACTTACTTCACTGCTAATATTATTTATAAAATTAGTATAAACTTAAACATTACTAATTGGCCTCCGCTTACACGGCCTGTCTGTTATATCTGTTGTGATGTTTTTTGAGCACTTACTGTGTGTGGTGCATTTCTGAGGTGGAAGGCAAAGTGATCTTCTTGCGATTTTTCAACACCCTTGTTGATGTGGTCCGAGTAGACAACCACTTCAAATGTAGCCGGCCAACCTAGCCACACATTTATGTGATGAATACGGGCATAGTTATCTAGCAACAAAGTGGCATTTGCACCAGAAAAGCATCATGCTACTTGTACTGGTCTGGCCGAACAGGTCTGGTACTTTACCATTCAAAGCCATCAACCCCTCTTTGCAATGACTGCCAGGAGGGACACATAAAAGCACATGAACACCACACCCGTCATAAAACTAGCAAGGGTATCATAGTTGGGTATGCCTTCCATGGTGCAGGAGGCAAAGCTTGTATCAACCATAATAGTGAACAGAATTACCCTGAACTGATTGCCATCTAACTCATGCAATATTTCTTGTGCCCACTTTCTTCCCGGTTGTGGTTCACCCGTCTTCAATTTGACGGAGTTTTGAAGCAAAGGTGTTTCTTATAGCCAGCGTTTCACTTGAGTTCTTATGAACTTTTGCTTCACTCGTGGTGTAGGGTTTAGGGTTCCTGTATGTCCTGACGTACCCCTCTCCCTCAGCTCTGCGACTGTGACGGTGGCCACATACTGTTGCAGCACCTGCCTGTCAAAGGTTTCCTCGAAATCAAAATGCCACTGGCCATCAGCTTTTCTGTGGCACAACCCAACTCAGTGTCAATCTGCACATGGTACCTCCCCGCAAAAATAGCAAAAAGCCATACCACTTGCACAAGTGCCTTCCATTAGATTGCGCTTTCCTTTCAATACCACAGTTGCAGAACATCACCAAGGTGGAAGCGCAGTTTGACTGGTTAAGGGAGATTGATTGCAAAGTGTACAGCGCGGGGTTTGTTATCAGTTGATGGGATTAACTGCACCCCACAGGAAACGCGCACTTACCCGACACTGTAATGGTTGATGAAAGCTGGCAAAATGAGGGTGCGGTTGAGGGTTTTGGCCAAGTAGGCATGTGATATAAACGTGGCAAATTGGTTGTTGGGACCAAATAGCTGGATGGGGAACAGGTATTTGCCGCTGTTACTGTCCACCTGCTCAAGGCCGTGTGCAGGTACCTGCGATGGTGGGGGTGTGGGGTTTTGCGGTGCTTTGGGTTGTTTCCTTAGCACCAACGCTTGAACTTGCAGCAACTGGGATGCAGGGTTTCAAAGTGATCCTTGTAACTTATGCAAAGTTTTGGAAAATGAAGATAGTATATGGCCAAGCTGGCAATATGGGGGCGTGCTGGCCATGCATGGCCAAGAGAAAAAGAGAAAAGGAATGCACAGAGTAAAATAGGTCCCGTTGGGCAGTCCACTGAGTCTTGAAACGCATCTGTCGCCTGCTCTTGGCGACACACAAATAGGGCATGAGCTGCACTTTATAACGTTTCTCAAGGCAGAGTATCGGTGGGAATTTCAAACACAGCGTGTCTAAGGGATGCACATAAGTATATGCATGCAGGGACATTAGTCAACAAAAAAATGGACAGTGCCTGCCCCTGCAACACAGTTGGTCCCCACCAATTATACATCGAGTGGGTTGAGCGTTCATGAAGGCGTACAAGCATGGGGCGACGGGCGTTGAACTATATGAGTTGGCACCTTCGACGCCGACAGGGTTTCAAGGACTAGGCGGCATATTTCTAACAAAGCGGCCCCGGGGCAACCGTGGTTTGCAAGTATGTCCCGGTCAAGCTTGCCAGTACATAGGATCTCAAAGTAGGATCTGCAAGCATTCGACAGTGGCTATGAACCATGGCCGTGCACCATATGCATTTGCTTGCAAGCACAGACCGCACACTCTGCACACGCTGCACAGCGCTAGGGGCACTGTTGCACCTTTGCCGGTATATCAGCCGGTACGTACGAGCAAGGTCGGTACATACCAGCAAAGACGTTTAGGACATGGCAGCACCCAAGCAAGGTCGAGGCTCACCGTTAGCAAGAAGCACGCCAGGCGCAACAGGAACAATAAGTCTGGGCCATGGCCACGACCGAGAGAGTCGCCCATCACTTCTTCTGGGTGTGAGGTGCTTGGAATCAGGTGTACGCTTATGTAAGAACCCTGATCATGGTTGCAGGTGCAACGAGCGGGCGGAAGGGTAAGCAGGCAAAACGGTCTGACGATTCTGATGATAGCTCGAGCATACAGATCTGAGAGAAGTGCATACCGGTAAAGCAGTCTCTAGGAGTGGAACAAGGGGGATCTAGGGGATTAGGGAAGAACAAAGCAGATGCAACACAGATCAAAGACAGCGTACAGTCACAAAGCAAGTATATTTCATAAAAACATTATTCGTTCGGCCGGAAAAGCTAGCACATTATTCCCGTGGTCTCGATTCCAGGGATTCATCCTCGGTTTTGGGACTCCTAGGGATTACTCCATACATTCCCATATCCATACAAACAAACAAACAATAGGCATTCCCAGCCGTCATCGGCCTATTGCCTTTCCACTTGAGTTTTCCCCGGGATTAACATCTTTTCTTGCGAAGCGGTTTCTTTGCATTTGAACTCGTTGCTCTTCTCATACTTCCGCTGCAGGGATGGTGCCCTAGTCCCAGCGTGTAGTCTATGTCCCTATGGGGCGCAACTGGTGTATTATTATACTAGTTTTTAACTCTAATACATATGTCCTGGCGGTCTCATTCGGCTTGTGCTATACCAAGGTGGAACACTACCCCAAGCAGTACACACACATGCTCACTGCTGCTGCCAGTGGAATTGGAGTCATTAAATATATTCAGGGTTTTCGCAGGCGCTGCTGCCTATCGTAACCTTTTCCCAAATAATAGCAGGGTGTTTAACTTGTATGCAGGGGATGGACTACCTCCACAGTCCCAGCAAGCAGCCTATTGAAGCGCGACCCTGCACGAGAGAGTGGGTAAGAGAGGGGGAGGGGGAGGGGGCGAGCAGGAGGCTCTTACAACAGGTTTTGTAGCAGAGAATTATTCCCAACTACAAAACCTGCTTCAATCAGTCTCATGCACACCCCTCCCCCACCCCCTACCCCCTATTTCAGGTAAACTAGAGTCTCTTTTGGACTGTATGCATATGGTCATAGTTTACATATTTTAGGGTTTAAGTAGTTGGAGATGTTATGGTGTAGGGCATCTCAGATCCACGGTGGCACGGTGTTGTAGGACCCCTGGGGCCCCAGGGCGCGGAGCTAACAATATCATGTTATGACGATATGGCAGTATGCCTAAATCACACATGTAAGTTATCGTGGGTATTCAAGCTGCAGTGACCAGTATAAACATCTGCAACCAGGGTGGACTGGCCAGAATGTTGGTTCGTGGAAAAAACATAAAAGTCAACTGACTCCAACTGCAAACAAGTTGGCAATTACTGATTTATTCATCGTAAACAGTAACATACTGCATTATTGATTGCGCTACAAAATAGTGCCTGTTATCTCCAAAAAAAAAATCGTGTAACTGTAGAAAACCACATGTATGTCCTGATTACATGTCTTCAATGATCAAGTTTCTTTGCCCCACAGTCTCCGGCCTGGATCTTGCCATGTGTGTCCACAGGGAGTCTGAGTGTAAGTGCACAATCACTATGGTCACTGCATACTGTGCTTAAGAAACAAGAGGCCCAACATACAGGCCGAGATTCCCAAGAGTTTTGAAAAGCCTGAGATAATGTTAAAATGCTTTGCGCTCGCCTTGGCATTGTCACAGTGTTGTCCACTGCTGACCAGGGTACCAGCATGTGCAGATACCCTAGATGCCCCCTCTGAAAGTGGTCTCGGTAGGTTGGCACGATGTGGTGCAACACCAACATAGCAATGGCCAGCATCGACAGGACTCGTGGTAGCATTAGTGTCCTGCGTGCAGCGAATTCAATTGATCACGTTTATTTGTAGCCACAGAAAATTATCTAGACATCCATTTTTTCATGATAAGTTTTGACAAGCCAGAAACAATAGCTATTACCACGTACTGGATAACAGAAAAGGGCACAGCTATGTATATAGGCAACATGACGCGCATGTTACAATTACCTGGGTTAGTACAGGTTTTATTTATTTATCATGTAGATATCTGCATGCACATTATGTGTGGTAAACGAATATTTCCAACCTAAATATACCATGCAAATAAAAAAACATTTATTTGATAAGTTTTGCGTACCTTGTTGTCCCAGCAAAAGAAGTCCCTTGCAACCTGCTCCCCAGATGCCTCCGCAATTGCACTGCGGACTGCATCACAGCGTTGCTTTGTGCCTATGGCCAGCCGCTGCAGGATCCACATGGAAATCTGCCGCACATCGTCCCGCTCCTGGCGCATCAGCAGGACCATAACTGGGATGATCCCCTGCTGCACCAGCTCGTCCTTGATATGCCTGGTCTGAACGCTGGTACTGTGAAGTAGCAGCAGTGCCATGGTGAGGCAACACAAGGCTTGAAGAGCCAGCCAGCGAGTGTCATCCACAGCTGTAAGTCCTATCTTGGGAGCATCTGCCTTGACCAGGCACAGCAAAGGTGGCAGCACCCTAGCACCCAGAAGTAGTTGCCAGCCAGCATGCATATCGCAATCCTCCAGAAGTGTCTCACACTGATCAGGCGTGCCTTGGGGTAGCCAACTTCCCCCATCGCTAGGTTGAATCCATGATAAATTGCAAATTGCGCGCAATGCAAGGTCATTGCATTTTGCATGGCTGATGTCCAGTGCCTGCAGCAGGGCACCCAGTGTTTCCCTGCAATGTACAGCTGCACACCGGCCTTTGCTGTGGGCTGAGAACCTGTGGATGGCTGCCAGTGTCGGGATCACAAGTGGGTGTAGCTGGTCAGGATACCCCAGCACAGCATAGCCTAGCTTGAGGTTATGCCGACCACTTTCCTTCAGCGCACGAGCTGCACGCTTTGCCAATGCAGGTAACGCATTGGCTGCCAATAGCGCATCAATGCATGCTGAGGTGCCCAATGCCAGCTGACACAGTAGCATTGTGGCATGGGTCTTAATTTGCTTTGAAGTTGTCCTCTGCAGAAGATTGACCACCGCAGGGACAACGTCGTGCACCAGAATTGTGTCATGGCATGCCTGTGAGCGTGCCATGTGGCTGAATGTTGCCACAGCCTGTTCCTTGAGCTGCTCATCTGAGTCAGCTGCTTGCATTGCATAAAGGACTGCGTTGAGCAATTCACTGTTACCCATGGCTTCAGCGTCTGCCTCACTGAAGGCTGCTAGGTGTCGGAGCACAAGGACAGATGACTTGCGCAGCTCCAGGCTGCAATCTGGCGCAGCTATTAGCTTTGTCAGGGCTAGCACTGCACCTGATGCACTGACTGCAGGGCGATGGTCGATTGGATTGTAATCTATAGGTTGCTGATAGTGGCCCGCTGATGGAGGGTAGTTGCATGCCAAGGCCAAGATGCACACCATTGCAGGAGTGCTGCACTCTTCACGGTGCATGGACACAGCGCGAATGATGTGTGGAAGTGCCCCTGCTGCCACCAGGGCATCGCGGTATCGATGGCCTGCACTTGTCTCCAATACCAGCCTGAATGTGCTCATCACCATCCCAACTTCACTCTGTTCGCTGGAGTTGGCCCCACTTGGTTCACCAGCACACTGCGCAGCCTGTGCTTGCAGCATGTGTGCAGAGTCCAACAGGGTCACCAACAGCTGCATGCATCCGATCACTGTTGCCTGCAGGTAGTACGAGGAGTGAAGATCATGATCATGAGCAGTAGTTGACAAAGAAAGTGGACATTTACTGGCACCAACAATCTGCAGCCAAGAGGAGCTGACCATACAAGGCACTCTGGTTGTTCAACGAGGCGCTTGATGAGAAAAATAGGCCAAAGACTTGGCCCAGCTGTCGACCTATGAAGGTGGTTATGGCTTAGATTATTTGAGCTCAAAATCCTGAAGTTAAGCATATTTGAGCTTAAAATGTTAGGGTTACGGTTATTTGCCAAGGTATGCCGCAGCTAGGGTTAAGGATATTAAACACCTAGCCTAAGGTTAAGGACATTCAGAATTTTTTTTATGGTTAGGCATAAATGGGCTTCAAAACATAAGGTTATGGGTATATCACTGGTCAATACAACCACCTTCATAGGTCGACAGCTGGCCTAGTTCGAGAGATCTCAGAGGATGCGGTGACATGTATATACTTTTCCCAAATTGTCAGTCTCTCTGATATTCTACTGTCCAGGCAATTGGCGGTCAAGTTCTAATTTGAAAAATGCACCGCAAAGTGTCAGAAGTCAAGCTGTGTGCGTACCTCGTCGTCTGACAGTGCATCTCTGATGCCCTTATGACGCACTCCATCTAGTCGCGGCCAAGCAAGAAGTCCTAAGTGTTTGTCCTGTGGGGTGAAAGGAATTTCGGTGAGGTCTTGGGCTTTCCTGTACTTTGGCCTAGGCCTGTCTACTGGACGCACACAGACTGTCTAGACTTTTACATCGCTGTTTCCCCTCCCAAAAGGCACTGCACCACAGGTTTTGTCGCAGGAAGTGCTGCTGACAAGGGCACTTCCAAAGCAGCATCAACAGGCACTTGAACGTGTTCTTGTTAAAGTAGTGCTGTATAACGAGAAGCGCCAAACGATCCTGGTTGACCTGGTACACGCCTGAGTTTTGGAGGACCATTTGCCCATGCGTCCCATGCAAGTGCAAGTGTATTCTGCGTCGGACAGTCAATAGTTTCACTACCTGGGGTATTCCACGGAGCAGGCTGCTTATTACGGTAAAGACGGTGGCCAGAGCAAGCAGTGCGTTCTAAAGCAACCACAACAGGCGTACACACGACGTCAAGGGCGTGCTTTGGTTGGCGTACCTGGTTATGTTCCCTGGCGCAAGCAGTGGGCGTCAAGTAGTGCTAGGAGCCACGAGGTAAACAAAAAAATGCCCATAGAGTAGAACAGCAACAAGACGCACACTTATACGAGGAATCTTGTACCCACACTCAAACGATGTACGCACCAGGCATATCAGGCAGTCGAGAACTTGGGTTTGCTGCTAACAGGCAGTCGAGAACCTTGGAAAAACG
This sequence comes from Heterotrichella gracilis, assembly GCA_032358255.1. Classification (NCBI taxonomy): domain Eukaryota; class Xanthophyceae; order Tribonematales; family Xanthonemataceae; genus Heterotrichella; species Heterotrichella gracilis. Next base: position 77,257 of record JAULBX010012652.1, on the reverse strand, counting down.
AATAAATCCTGATTTTCAGTAATTCCTTAGTATTTCTTCACACTGTGTTCAAAATTGACATCGACTCAATTGATTAGATCATATTTAAGTCACAAATCACATATTAGTGGTTTCCATCTATTAGTAAGACACAGAGGTTTCCGCTGGAATTTGCAACAACAACTTGGCTTGCAGTGCTTCTTCAAGGATATATTTGCAACTAAATGCAAGGATATGTACATGAACATGATTGCAATTGCCTGCATTTCAAAGGTTTGACCATCAACAATTGCACGATTGCAGCAGCTCAAATATCCACCCTAAATATGCAGGTGAAATAGGTGAAATTATTAATGATAACACTACTTTTTAACGGTACATAATAATTTATTTCCCAGTGCTTGGGTGGATTAGCTCGACCATTTTGGGCGTTTTTTGAACTGGAATGGCTGTAACAGCTGCGATATTCGTGGTTTTTCTTGAATGGGGTATACGTTACAATAATCACGACAGCTCGAAGTTGTCCAAGTTAGTGCTGAAAGCAGTATTCCATTCAGATGGTTCCCAAAATGTATCAGAAATGCAGTGCCTACAGTGTATACAGTGCCACCTATTTGATACATGCATATACAGGTGTCCCTAGTCATCTGCACGCATTGATGCTATCGGCGTGGTGTCAGTTGACTCCTTCAACGGTGTGGATGGTGTAGAAGGTTCATGGTTACTCAGCAGCAAGCAATTGCACAATAGGGCCATGCGCCACGCAGGCACGCCCTCCACACCCCAGCGGTCCTGACGGCCACATGAGGGTGGCACATGACAGTCAGTTGCGCTTCCCCATCTCCCTCATCTCTGCCTGCACAGTGCGCACCAGGGTCTCCCCAGTGATGGACATATCCTCACCCCAATTCACCTGTTATGGGAGTTGGGGATGGTAAGACGTTTTTTTTTTTTTTTTTTCTGTTATGAGTATTTTGTGGGGTCACAGAATATCGATTTGGCAAAGTGACAGAGGGTTTCCAATTAAGAGCCAGGTACTTAGGGTAGGTGGGAGGCTAGGGGTAGGAGGTGGGGAATGTCAAGGACACTGGGCATTGAGGGTGATGGTTGCACAGGCGGTGGTCACACTATCCGTGGGCGCCAATGCCTGAGACAGCTGGAACCATTGTCATCCTTGCCATGGTTTGGAAAAATGCAGTACCCATAAAAAAATGGCCGATACAGGCAAGACATGGCGAAGTACGTCTCGCAAGGGTTACAAGGGTACCACCGGCTACGAAACGCTCATTCTGGTCCATCTGGTCATGTTATTCCTAAGGGTGTAGCATGTTACGTCCATAGGGTCACAGGGTTACTTCTCACCGCTGCCAGGAGCACCCCCCTTGCCATGTCGTTCTTGATCACGCGCGGGTTGAAACTGTAAGGGCAGGGGGGGATCAGTAACACAGGATGCTATGTCTATGTATGTATCGTAAGGAGGTGGGCAACTATGGCTAGTATATCTGTCTAGCAGCGAGTTTACAAACAAACAAACAAACAAACAAAAGGCATGCCCATCCGTCATCGGCTTATTGCCTTGTGTGCCCCTGAAGGGCACACATTAGGGACACTAAGTCCACAATGTCCACAGCGAGTTTACTAGCGACAATTTATTTTTGAAGGTGAATGCAGAATTTCACACCGGTTCAGCTAGATAATGTTCAAAGATTCCAGTGCACTTTTTTCACTGCTATTTGTTGCTGAAAAGGCAGACTGCAATTCTCTAATTAATGAATCAACAAATTATGGAGAGAGCGCTTGCGGTAAATGGTGAGTTTGCGCTCGGCAGTTTGGTTATTCTGCACTGTATGCACTGAAGAGTCATACAGATTCCTTGGTAATGTGGCTTGTAATGAGAATGGTATTTGGCAGGGCCATGGGTTTATGATTGATTCACTGGAGATCCCGGATAGGGGTATTGTAGGCGATACTAGCGCTACGTATGCTACGTAGACAATCTGTAAGCACCTACTCAAGGCAAAACAAAACAATCCCTATGTAATGTTCCTTTGTGATCTTCGTTTGACAAAATGCAACTCTGGGCTGACCTGACCATTTTGAAACCAGTTGAGCTTAAAGAAAGCAAAATATCAACAACCAATATAAATCTGGCAGGCTATGAATAGTCGCTAAATAGTGCACCGCTTACACCACTTGCAAAGTGGGCACCTTTCAAGTGTTATGCAGTTTATATAGATTCTAGTGACGCAAGTGAACCTAATGTACCATGAAGCCGCGTGAGCCTCTTATACAAACAAACAAACGAACAAAAGGTGTTCCAAGCCGTCATCGGTTTATTGCCCTGTGAGGCAATCTTACACATATCTACTCATGTATTACTGAGTAGTATGCAAAGCTGCCTGTTATCTGATATTACTTAAAAAATGGATGTTGTTTACAACTGCCATGGCTACCTACACTCTGGGTAATTGATTTTAAATTAGTCACTCTGCGACAATTGAGTGATGCCTGCTTGCATGTGATTGCGGGTGACTCAACACCCTTTACACCCTTGCCTCCTCACTATACTCCCCAATCCTCCCTACCCAGAGCGCCCTATACCAACCACATCCCAGCCTACTCACGTGATTATCCCATTGCGCTTCAGTGTGCCCAGCGTGATGCTGGTGAGCACCACGTTCTTGACGGCGAACATGAACCAACTCATGGCTGCTAGAAGGCTGGGGGATATATGGATGAAGAAGGAGCGCTATCAACGCAGTGGACTCTGTTAGAAGCAAATACAAGTGAAGGGTGAGTTTGTTGTACCATGCCCAGCGGCCGGCCTTGCTGAGCTAATGCGCACATCGCTATAGTGATTGTGCATTTAGGTATGGAAAGTTCTGCATGGCACTGTTCATGGTTATTTGACAAGCCATAGGTGTACCAGGTGGCAGCTTTGGCATGTGAATATTAGTCTGACTAACATAGTGGCACATGATGTAGTGGAATCTTCCCCCAGGGTCAGGCCTTTTTGGAATATTTCAAAAGCTTTTGATGCCTTTGAAGTAAATAGTGTGTTTTAATAAATGTGCGTCATTAGGCTCGAGCTCTGACTGACTCCAGTCACCTACCAAGTAGTATCAAACAATCTTGGGCAACCAAGCTATCTTTGCAATAAAGGTTTGACTAGTTTGACACTAGTGAACGAAAGCTTGTCAATGTGACACTGTAATTGTCAATGTGACACTGTAATTAATTATAACTTGTTATGTACGTGGTACAGGCGGCGCAGATCTGTAATCAGATATAGATCAGTGCTGTAAACTTTAATAAACGTGGCTTCCGAGTCAACTACAATATACTAGTACTTGCCTTTTGAGCTTCAGGAAGTTTGACAGCCTTATAACAGCATTATGACAGTCATTTGGAGGATCGGAAGTCCAAGGCAGACTGACAGGATGCGCACGTCGGTCAATTAAGCTGCGCGCGCGTTCTTTTCGACAAAGGTAGGGTCTGCGCGATCTGCATGCGCTGCCGGTTTGAGGCACCGTGTGACTACCGCGGCCTCGCCCGGCCCGGCCGGGCCGCTACGACGTGTCAGGTGAGGTTCGTGGTCGCGCCATGAGCATGTGCTCACTAGTAGCATGATCGCCCATGCCAGGGGTACACCGTATATTATGCTAATATACGTGACTAATAAGTATACAAACAAACACACAAGCATAACTTATAGCATTTTTCAACCGTTCAACGTTTTGTATGTAGTACATGTGCATCATAATGACATCACACTTAGCGCCAGTTAGGGTACACTATCATGGGACCATCCTGACAGTGGAGGAGATGGGACCGTCATCATGCCATGATGGCATTGGCAGGTGAATTCAGCAGTCATGTAACTGATACTAGGATGTTCAATCAGGCTGCGGTTGGCATGTGACGAGCAGGCTGGGTAGGCTGCTCTGAAATGGCGATGAGAGGCATTGGAATACATCATGTTTTCCATGATGCACATGTGGCGATATGAGGGGCGATTCTCTAGATTCTCCAAAGAGGGACATATTGGAATTTCCAAAACTAAAGCAGCCTCAGAAAAAACAACAATTTGTGCCTCTTCCCTGGCATGGCGATGGCTTAGCGCGCATTGAAATGGCATCTTCTTGAGGCACCCCGAAAATGTTGACTTGATACAGACTTGAGCCTAATTACGGCAGGTGACTAGGAGTGAATCTGATTAATCTGACAAGGGATTGGTTGAGAGTAAAGAGTACCACACGCAAAGTAACCACTGTCCCATGAAAGTCAGGTGACAATCAAGTCACATTGCAGATTGTAGCATTCCAATATATTTAGGCATTTTGACATAGCGGCACTGGCAGGGAGGTAGTAAAATCATAGTGCTCTTTTGTTTGTCAATTCCACTTTTGGCAATCCTACCAACTCCCCAAAAGTGGGGGACTATTTCCCACGCCACAAAAATATGGGTGTCCCGCATTTTCCAGAGTGCGAAGACAAGGACCGGAAAGTAGCTATTGTATTATTTCAGGCGCTCCGCCAGTTGGGGCATGACTAACTCTGGATTGAATCCCAGCATCTCTGCCACAATCGCTGCTGCGCTGGGCTCCAAGGTGCCAAAGGCAAAGAAGATGGCCTGCAAACAGAAGGGAACAAAAACATTCATACCAAATAGAAGCTTGTACTGGGTCTCCGCTTTGCAAACTTTGAAGGCAAAGATGAAGAACAAATCATTTGTATAGCAACAATAGCAACAATATTATTGGACTTCTAGAGTGAAGACATGATTCAGATAATTAGTTATCTGAATTCAAGGGATGTATTATGAAAGTGCACCACTGCTGCAGCCACAGAAGGTCCGCCGCAAGCCCTGTATAAGCCAAGAAACAAATTGGGTTGTGTGTGCCAACCCTGAAACACCACACAGAGCTCTTAGCAGATACATTGGATAACCTCTAATCTATCAAGTTGAGGCTGCCTAATAGCCCAATAGCTAGCAGCCTCATATATTAGGATTGTCAGCATTGCTGTACAAAACACCCGGCATTTTGCACGAGTGTCTTACATAAATACAATAATAGATGATGGGTGCCCGGTGCTGCAATTTCTTGCCATAGGCCACTCCGGGAACGGGTGGTTTCCAGGACCCCGGGAGACGGTGCAGAGCAAATCCGCGCTCAAGTTACAGGGCACAGGTGTCTTCCAATGAAAGTTTCCAAAAGTTTGCGTTGATTTATAATTAATACTTCTTTACAACTGATGCTTTCCAGCTAGCTTGCCCCACTTGCCAACTTGCCCCACCTCCAGCTCAACCAGCCGTATTAGCCGTGAAATATTCAACTGGAATAGACCCTTAAAACAATAAACATCAGGCTTTCTGGATGGCAAAATCCTGTAAATCCAAGTCTTTATAACTCTATAACTAAGACACATGCAATACATGCAAGATATACTCACCTGCCTGAACTCCAGCGTGGCTGCCTTGGCAATGGCTGTGGCGATGATGGCTGCGTGTGGTGACCCTGCCGGGAGTGGGAATTTGTCCAACAGCCCCGCCAAACGCAGAAGCTCCTGCAGCACCTCCCCTGAGTCGTATTTCCCGTGCGCGGCACAGGCAGAAATGAGGATACCGCGCGCCTTCGACGCAACAGCACCGGTGATAATCTCAATGGCGCGACCGCTTGGTATACCTGGGGATGGGATCAGGTGCAGTCGTGTACAAACTACTGGCCTTCTGAATCATTGATATAGAAAATCAGGTACAACAAGATTGAAAAGTCTTATTAAGGAGGGTCTTCAAGACCACCACTTTGGTGTTGCAGGATGCTTTTTGGTGCTACCAGGGGATGGTAGTGATGGAAATTAATGGCATGCTATATTGCAACAAATGGTGATGAACACAATCATTTGTTCAGGTGCAATTGAGGAGGAGAGAACGCTCATTTGTGTGAAAAAAGCACCAATTATGCCCTTGAAAGACAAGCACAAACTGTCACATAGACAGCAGGTGTGGCAAGCAATCACGTCAATGGCACTAACCACACGAATCGCACCATTGACCATGTTTAGGTGTGATGTATATAATTATAACTGCTTAATTTTGGTTCGAGGTTTTGAGGTTCAGCTGAGGGTTGACGCACAGGTAGCAGGCGGGTACAGGTTGTAGGGCTAATTTAGCTGCAGGTGATCTATCTAACCTAGCCAAGCCCCAATGACTGGGATGGAGGTTCACACCCTGGCACAGCACAGGCGCTGCTGGCTCTCAATACAGATCTGTGGTCTAACCTATTTTGGGGAAATTGTTGTGACGGAGATACAAGATGTGAAGGACCTCTTTCGATAAAAACATTCCTGAAACCCTGTAATAGAAATGAACCAATGTTTTTCTCAACACACTTTTGCCAAAATATGGCAACAGACCACTACAGGCAGGGGGTACAGAGTAGCAGTATAGACAGATGTGGCATACTGTGTCATACATGCACCCTAATTACTTTAAATCCTTGACTGGTTTGCTTTACTTGATCTAAGAATAAGACCCGGTGTCAGTCAACACAATCGAGGGGTCACTATTTCTACTCCTTCAACTCCCCCACTCCCTGCTAACGCCACTCTCCCAGATCTCACATCAGGCTTGTGCAAACGACAAGCTGAATATATACCCCTGAAAACTATATATATTGATAAATCTTACCAATTCACATCCCAGGACTGCACAGGCCAGAAACAGATACGCATGCAAAACATATTCTCACCCAAATCCCGTGACAGGCCTGCAACAAATACACGCGGAGACATGCCCCCTAGGGTGCCACTATTTTGTTCCATCGCAGCTTGTAGTGCTGCCTCCGTCCCCGCCCTCAGGATGTTTTCACCACCCGGGGCAGTGGCAGGCCTTACGCTCACGCCGCCCTCCTGCAATAAGGCCGGGATGTCATATACATTTCATGCATAAATTATTGTACTTCCAACCCTTGTTGAAGATGCATTCATGATGTAATCTCTGCTGTTACGCTGCCCTCCTGCAGGAAGGAAGGGTTGGCGGAGGTGAGAGGGTGTGGGCAGGCGAGGAGAGAGTCAGCATGCCAGCATGCCCAAAAATACTCAGGTGATCAGGATTTGTATTTAAATTTGTTGTTATGGAGGGTATATGACCCCTCATGAATGCACCCACCTGACATGTCTGCCTGAGCTGCACCAGCGTTGATGTTGAGCAGTCCTGTCCCCGTAGCAGCTTGGCATCCTGGATATCCTTCAGGATTGCCTCTTGCGCGTTGCTGGCACTGCGGGTGGGTGGATGACAAAGGGTCACGTTACCAAGTCTCAGACTCACATATGGTAAGATACTTAGGTGAAACTGTACATACAGGCTCACTCAGAGTCTGGGACTCTGTCAAATGATTTGAGGCTGTAACAAAGTTGGAGATGGGCGAATGATTTTGAACATGAATTGCAACGTTATAAGCAAGTGCCAAATGTACCAAATACATCTCAAGTGAGAATGGACCTTCTACTGTGAAACGGTATTGTTTTGGTAGTGCAGCTTTATACATGCAGTTAGCAGATGGTGAGGAACAAGCTGCATGCTATTAGTCTGGTTTGGCAGCAACATTATCCTACTCTATTCTCTGATGTCTCGAGCTTGCAAGACTTATTTCTCATCTCCTATCCATGGTATATACAATACTGCCCGAAATGTGTCCACACTGCCACATGTGCCTAGAGTATTCCAAATCCTTCAGAGCCACACAAGGCAATCCGCTGATAATAACTGGGAATGCCATTCTGTTTGTTTGGTTGGGAGCAACCAATTCAACAGTTGGTAGTACACTTCAACTAATGGTCCCAACTGGCACGCATGTATTATCTGCTCTTAACAGCTTTCAAGTCGTGCATATCGTGCACAGTCACCCACCTCCATTTTGTACGTCTGCGATACCCTTGTTAAGCGTGGCTCCTCCCACCATTGAGGTTCAGCCTGCTCATGTGCCTGACTAGCCTGACCCGCACCTGACCTACAAAGCAAGGATGATGTAAGCAATAATATTTAAGCCAGTTGTACACCTGTTAGCCAGGCTACCATTGCTGGGAGGTACCTTGCCCGAGTACAAGGGCCAAGGCTTGTTTAATAAATGTGCCACACATTTATTGGCCAGCATGTTGCTTAAGTATGCATTTGTGAACTTCAGGTATAAGACACTCGCTTGGCACTGGCAGGAGTACTGGCGTTGGCAGGAGTGTTGGCAGCCTTTGGAAGTCACGCATGGGACTTCAAAAGCAAGATGTCCAATTAAATTGAAGGGTACATGGCTGGGAAATTGAAGGATACATGGCTGAACCCAAATACATCTGATCTTCAGGGTTTGAGTTTTTGTGGTTTTAACCTTGGACCTTCACAGTAGATATCTCTTACAATTCAGAATTGAAGACTGTTGATAAACTTCAACAATTTAAATTCATGAATGAAGTAATAGGTCCAAGTATCACAGTATGTACCTGGCTTCAGTGGCTGATGCCTCCACAGCAGCGTTCTTAACTTCCTTGATGATATTTTTTTTATCTAATGTATCCCATGAAATGGGGGGACTAGCAATGCCCTCAGGGTCCGAGTCGGGGACGAAGGTCTGTGGGTTGAGGAAAGGGGATATGTTAAGGGGTATGGGCAAACACTGGTGGTAGGCAGTATAGTAAGCAGTTGCGGTGGCGATCTTCATCACGGTTGATGGGGTGCGGAATCGGGTTACTCGGGCCTGTCAGATGAAGAGAATGGCCTTCAGCAGGTACAGCAGGGGCCAAAGGGTGATAGCATAACCACGTCGATATACCCCACACCCCTATACTCATGCATCCAGATGCTACAGGAATAATCACCTCAAGAGGATGTAAGATTACATCTCCTTGCCAGTATATAGGGTCAAGGTCCTTTCATCTCGTGATATGCCCACTTGCAGGCAGCTCCCTCTACTCCTTCCCAGCCACCATGTTGGATATACCTACCTTTTTACCCCCCATTGACCTGTCATACACCCAGCGGCCCCCTTGCTCTCTGTTTCTCCTACCCACCGGTTTGAAGCGCCGCAGAATAACCACCAACACAAGCACTGCACCTGTACCGATGGCCACAAAATACATTGAGACATAGTGCAAGATAATGTAGATACAGTACCTAAGAACACATGAGAATACTCCACGCTTGCGCCTTGAGTCAATGTAACAACATATTCTAGCTAGAATGCTATTGAAACCTGCGTGGCGGTTTAGGCTGTCGATCTATTGTTATGTTAATAAACTTGGACGCCCTGGGTCTAGACTAGATAGTATACTACATAGAACCACCTTGAAACAGCAGCTGAACGGCATAAGAGCATGCACAAACACAGCAGCAGAAAGCTGGCCAGAAATTGTGTTGTATGGTTAGCCTGTTGAATGTTGAGACCGCCGACGTGCTATAAAGCAGTCACCAGCATAAACTGTATAAGCTGTCATCAACTTTAATCAACCCCGGGTAACCCACAAGGTAACTGTGCAAATAATGCAATAGACTGGACTCCGCGGCTCGTTTTTACATTTGATGTGTTTCATGTATACATAATACATGGATCTTGTGTTTGTTCATTGACATACTTGAATTGCTCGCTTACCAGTCAGCATCAACACCACCCACCCAGCCTCCTCCTGTGCTGCCAGCATCTCCTCCCTGGCTGCGTTGCTGGGTAATGTGGGACGGGAAGGCACACCCCGGTAAGATCTGTCAGATCTGGCTCGATTTTGAGCAGCTTGACTAGCTTGAGCCCTCAAATTGCTCACGTCTTTAGAAACAGCATCTTCCATTTCTTGCACCGCACGGTGCATTAGGTGCATAGAGCGCTGGAGGCTGCGCCAGCTGCTGGAATATTTAATTTGTTGCAACTAAGGCGGCAGGGGAGGGGTATCCTGTGAAAGGTGGTAGTGAGGTGAAACATGGGGATGGAGGGGTGGGGTTAATAGGGTTAAACCCCACAAACGTTGCTGTGGTGCGGTGTTTTACCCATGCATGGAATCCATGCCTCGTAGTATCTACAGCGTTGGTGGTAGGCATCATGCAATGACCTGGGGTACCTGGGGGACTGCTACAGTTGTAGCAGCCAAGTCGGTAGGTAAGGTGGGTTATTTTACGCGTGGAGGAAAGGTGGGGGCAAGCCAAGATGAGGGAGAGTGGACTAGGCAAGGAGGTGCATTGGACTGGGCTAGCTGGGCATATGTTATGCACATGCTGCTCTTGGATGCCTGTCCGGTATGCTCCGGTTCTACAACCGCTCTGCCTATTTACTAATTCTTTCTAGCAGATGACTACTGGCATCTTGTCATTGTTATGGCATTATGTAGTGAAAGGCATACAAGTGGCAGGGGGACGCAACTGAAGGGGTAACATAGGTAACATGTCCGGGCTTGATCCTTGCCATTAGTCTAAAATTCCCGAGTTCAGTAAATCATCCGGTTTACTTCCTAGGGTGCGCTGTGAGGAAGTAGGACAATCATTGCCGTTGCTGCCCTTGTGGTAATAATGCAAAACCACCTTTTACACCTTGGATATTATAAATATTAAGATACTCTCAGTACCCATGATTATATGACAACTCAAAGACAACAGTTGCTGGAAGGATGGCAACAGTCCTCTAATAATATGTAATCCAAATCTGATCAGGATTCATAATAAATGACAATGGATGCACCCATAGCGTGATATTCCTTCAAAACGTAGTACGTCATATTGTTCCAAAAAGAACAAAATGACTTTCATAAATCATACTTACAGTACCTGAAATATAGTCATAAACATCATTTCAGGAATTTGGAGACAGTGAGGAGGAGCAACCCGGGCTCATTTATAACATCTAATGCAATTTTTTTATCACCAAACTGCACCTACTGTAATAATGATTTCTCAAAGGTCAAAGGCATCTACATATCCGTTCATTGGGTTTAGTGCCTTTGCACATTATTTGGTATAGGTTATAAAGAATGGTGCGCAGCAGGAGCACGTACCGCGTGGTGATTTGCCTGCGCCGCACGCCACGCATGTACTACTGATTTTGAATGGTAGTGAGTGTGGCGCTTGGCGGCCTCAAGCATCTGCAAGGCATTCCAAATTTTCTCAATGAGCGGCTGAACAAGTTTGTCAGTACACAACCAAATTCAACAAACCCAGCTGGTAAGGTTTAGGTGCAATGAGCATGTTTTAGCATAAACTCATCCATCAACAATAGCACATACAGCACAGCAACAGATGCAACACCCATAGCATTGATCCTCGAGGCAGAGTAGCATCACTTGCAGTGGTTTGGAACAATACTACAATTACTACAATGCAAATTACTGCGTACAATGCAGATGCTGGGGACAACACATAGTGCTGATCCGCAAGTAGCGCAAGGTACCAATCTGATGTCTCAATTGCCGCTCGAACGGCGTCCTCTGTTGCCCATTAGGCCCCCATTCCCGGCGCTGCGCAGACGCAGCTGGTGCATATGTTGCCCATGCTGTGGCAGCTACAGCTGCCAAGAGCAAGACGCTGCGCACGCCTACCAGTGTGGCAACAAGCTGGGCTTCTGAGGGTGTGGGTTGGTGCATGTGGGTGGGTGGTGTTGTTGATTTGGTGTATTTGGTGCATTCAGCGGTTGGTTGGATGATCGAATGGCTGGTTGGTTCAATGGCTCCAACAGCAGCTGGTTGGTGAAATGGATGGGGTGGTGCTGGATCCTGCTGGGTTCGTTGACAACTGCTGGAAAAACCCCGTCTTTGCTGTTGGCACTTCCAAATGATACGGTTGCAGTGCTACCTCACCAATGGGCGATTGTCGCATTTTCTAATGCTGGCCCAGGGCTGCATTGGATGGACAACATGCCCACCCAAGCACACGCCACTGACTGTTAAGTGCATTAGTATACAAGCTGTGAAGCACTGCTTGCAAACAGTGTGTAAGAAGCCCACCGAAAATCAGGACTCGTGCACGTCGACAGCAACCTCTAGTGTGCTAGGTGAGGTAGGTGAGGACGTGCTAGTTGTGTCAATAGTAGTATGCCCTCTCCAAGGGACTGTGCCCTTGATCCCTGTGGCACGATATCGATACTGGTATCAGTAGAAGCGATATCTTCAAGTGTTTCAATAACGGTGAAAAACAGGTGTAGGTACGTGTTGTGTAAGCGTTGGACGATGTCATGTGCGAAACGGCGTTGCAAAACCGGCCGGCATGCCGCGAGTGGCAGCATAACAAGCATGCTATGGACAGCACTGGGCTTGCAGCTGTGGTGTCTGTTGCGTAGCCAACGCGTTGAAATTGTAACAGTTTTGCTTCACAACGCCTTAACGTTGGCTAGTGTTGTAAATGCCGGACAAAAACTGTCCGACGTTTTGCGCACCTTCAAGACCCTTGAGCGGAAAACAGCCTTTAATACTCTTGCGCTGGTCACAAGGTATAGGCAGTAGTGTTGTTCTGCTCCCAGTGCATACACTGCAGCAAGTGGGGGGCCTTATAAAAGGTACAATCTCCCCCCCTATGCGAAACGTAAAGAACACCGAATATTATAAAATAAAATTCCTCCGGCAACAAAATATATATTTTTGTTTCGCTTTCGCTTTCATACTAAAACCCACCCGGTTGGACGGCTGGGTTAACTGTGCTCGTACAGGGGGGTTAAGGGGGGTCAGCTGACATTCAGTGTATATGTGTTAATACAGGTGCGTGCCTTGCTACCTGGCGGAAGTAGCTTATGGCCAATATGCACAGTATGAATAATATATTCACTGGATTTTGATAATGGCTGCCAGCGTCAACCAACAGTCCCTGGGACTACCTTTGCACATCTGGATGTACCATAGCTAGCAGACTATCCATTTAATCCAATCAATACGGCTGTAGCGAAGATTTTGGTCGTATCTAAGGCCCCCCAGGACACACCTGCGGTTGTTCTAGATGGGCAGGTGGTGGAAATAGTGGGAAAGTTTACTTGCCTGGGTAGTGTCTTCTCGCATGACAATACGATGGACGCTGAGTTTGCGCACCGGCTGAGTAGGGCTGGCGCAGCATTTGCAGGGCTGCGGACCTGCTTGTGGTATGGCAGGCACATCTCTTTGCGGACAAAAATAAACATTTTCAATGCAATAGTCGTTACTACCCTTCTGTATGGGTGGGCGAGTTGGGCAATTACTCAAACACAACTGTCGCGGTTTGAAGTTTTACAAAATCGGGCAAAGTTTTCAAAATAGGGCAATTTGTGGTGTTTCGCGGTTAGCGCACATAACGAATGCGGAATTATTAGATAGATGTAGGCAATCCTCAGTTGAGGAAAAGCTCAGGGTTATTAGGCTAAAATGGCTGGGGCATTTAGGACGTATGGCAGACGACAGAATACCCAAGCGTATGGTGTTTGGGCAGCTGGTCGGGAAGCGGTCTAGGGGAGCACCCAGGGCCACAAGGGCTGCTCTCGTCACTTGCAGGCGAGAAACATCACAAAATGGTACAAGCAATTCCAGGGGCGGGTGGCGCATGCTTGTGCAAGGCTGATTGCTGATCTGGCTTTGTTGCCGGTACGCGTGTAATAATAATAATACGGCTGTACGCCTTCCAAAGGCATGCATTCGCCCTCCACATGCAGCAGACTGGTAATGATGGTGCTCAGTGGCTTGGGGCAGTGTAGGTCCCGGTAGTCTCGGGCCATGCTTGCCGCAAAACTACCTGGCAGCTGTACCAAGGCACAGTACGGCACCAAATGGCAGCATTTTACATATCCAGCCGGCAAAACTGGAATGTAATGACAAGGGACTGTAATGTAAGGACTGCAAAGTTGCAATGATGCAACTTTCTACTGGTACTAGTATAAGATATATATCTGATGTATATGTCCCAAATGTGTGCCCTTCAGGGGCACACAGGGCAATAAGCCGATGATGGCTTGGAACGCCTTTTGTTTGTTGTTGTTTTATATGGACCAGCTAGCATTGATCAGCCCCTTCAGCCCCTGCGTGAGCATCCCTGTAATTCCTGGCGGTCTCTTGAGCACTCAACTGCCCACTGGCAATAGCGGCAGGTAGTGGCACCATTTACATAGCCGTAGTAGGCCCAGTTACTCGATCATAAACAATATAGACCACAAGGATCACAAGACTTAAGATAGATAGGCATATGCAGCCATTTGACTTGCTTTACTTAGTTGCCATCTCCCAGATGGACTGTCAAGTGCACGCCCCCTGTGGCAGGCTGCGGAGGCTGTAAGGCGCGCACCACATTCTCCGGAACCTTGGTCAGGCCCTCACCTAAGTCCACCTGAGAGGGTGAGGGAACATTTCTTTAAGAAATTATTGTGCCAATGATATGTTTATTGTCCTTGTGAATATACCAGAAAATTGTTGCCTTAGTACTTTTATGCTCTGCACATACATATTAAATTATAAATGCACAAAAAGGGCGACATGTTATGGCCCGCGACTCTACTGGCTAGTCATACAATACATCAAGGCCCGATACGTTACATAACTTGCGCAAACCTGTTTTTGAACGGGTGCGTGAGGGACCCCGGTGGACAGGTCATCTCCCTCTCACTCCTGGCCACAGCTAACCAATAGGATACATCCTCAGGGAGTGATCCCGCGAGGTCGTTAGGGTTACAAAGGTGAAAAGTTGTGTACCTTGCTGGCAATGCTGACACAGACTTCTTTGACGGTCAAGTGAGTGCAGCTAGTGCAGCCCTGAATTTCACAAACATGTTGGCAGGAGTGGATAGGTTTATAAATCAGCTGATTTATAAACCTGCAGGGTTCATAGGATTATTGGTTGAAACCAACAGGATCCTAGGTAATCTGCTAGGGCTTATATGGACAGGATCTCACCGCAGCCACCAATATCCCTGGCCGTGTCGTTCTTGATGACGCGCGGGTGGAGGCTGCACGGCAGGGAGAGTAGGGTGATATGTGTTTGGTAGATTATGAAGAGGGGCAACAGCGACCACATTGGAGAAAGGAAAACAGTAGCATATTGCCAGGTTAGGGAAGTAGAACATCTAAGCAGTGTGGACGCCGTGGCACTCTTCCCAAACCTAGAGTGTTCAAGTACTCCCATATCTGTATTTGCGTAGCTTCCATGACGGTGGTAATTGCCACTAGCTAGGATTAAAAGGGCCCTGCCAGGCATATAACCCTCACCCATGGCAATTGCTATTAATATCAAGTGGTATTAATATCAATCGATCGATTCCCATGTCATGACATACCATATGGGATATACGGGATCTGCTGGAAAGCCTTATGCTGAATTTCAACACCCTATCCCCGGCCTACCTCAGCACCACCGTTCAATCTATGCACTCACGTGATTACCCGGGTGCGCCTCAGCACGCCCAATACGACGCTGATGATAAGTGGTTGACGATGCCCGCGAGGAACCTCATGGTTGGACCAGGCTGGGACTGTGGGTTGAGCTAGTTGAGCTAGTGGGGCTGAGGGGCAAGGATAGGAGGGGGTAAACTGCACTGGTGTCACTGATGGAAGTTGTTGGGAATGGGGAGGGCTGTGCACATGGATGTGAAGGAGCCCCGAGGAATGGCTGTGTAGGCTGTGTGACACTGCCAATTAGGGAAAGGGGTCTTCACTGGCACAACCATTGATGATATGAAATTAAAACAAGACAAAACGTCAGAAGTACTGTAACAAACAAACAAACAGAAAGGCATTCCCCAGCCGCCACCGGCACTGTGCACATGTGCAAACGTTGTACCATGTGACTCGTACTGGTTAGCCCTCGAGTACCATGTGCATTTAGCTACTAGCTATTATTATCTAGTAAAGGCTCAGCCCATGCCATGGGTCGGCGACTGTCCCGGGAATTTGGTCAGCCGATACAGTATCGGGTGGCACATGCCATGGCAACAACCTTCCAACTATTCCAACTTGAAGGAGGCCTCTGAGAAACCGTTGCCAACTCTCGAACCTTGCCAAGGTTCAAGAGTTGTCAACGGTTGGCCCAACGTACCCAATTGGCCCAATTGGCCCAACGTACCCAAGGCGATCCGTTGGCAACCCTAAGCTGCTGAAGTGATACCTTGTCGGCGACGCCACTGCCAGTGCTCCAGGACCTGGAAAACTGGCCCAGAAGTTCGCCCAACCGATTTCAAATCACAGCACACACACCTGTAGCTTAGATACCGTACCGTACGTACGAAATCGCTGCACAGTGACAGGGACTCAACCCGTCCAGACTCTGGTAGTACAATCAAACGCAGTCTTGTTACTAATTTACAGTATCCAAATGTATTTACTGATACTACATGCATGGCATTGCGATCGGTTGGCGTCACGCCAATAGTTGGCGTTGTAGTAGTGAACGGCGTCGCTACTGGCCCAGTCGGACGCGCGAGCATGTGGGGCATGCATGCGATGATTGGATCTGATCACTGATGAATCATGGCGCCCATTTCAAAATTACATGTGGGGGTGCATCCTCAATCCCAATCGGATTGGCGTAATACCGTGCTGGGGTAGCCAATTGGAAACGTGCAGCATTTATTTAGTTTAAACCCCCCAGGCATGCCATGCCTCATACCCTACACGCCACTAGTTTCTGCAACCGGCGTCATTCAGTCACCCTGGCAGAGCCAGCTCACACGCTGAGAGCGCATTGCATTGCATTGCCAAGAGCTTTTCAAGGTCTTGTCACAATGGCCGTATCAGATGTAGTACCGTAATACAAGTGGCACAGGTCACAGTGATGTTACAGGTGGGCAAAGTTAGATCTCACACCCCTTGTCAAGTTGAACGTGGGCGATGCACAGGCCATGCCACAAAACCGTTGTGGTATTACCGTAATACCACAACGCGGTACATTCAGTCGGGTTGCAGGTCAACACTTGTTCAGCTTACTGGCCCTGGTATCCAGTCTTACACAAATTGTATTGAATGAAAGCCGACTGGAATTGGTTCATTGCCAGTGTTGCCCTTCCCCCCCTCCAAATGCCCTCCTCAATGCCAACTCGCCTATCAACGAACCAACCGTGCTGCGTTTCCCCTCAGCCAGCCCTCCCCAACATGCGCATTCCCCAACTCCATGCCGCAAGCTTTTGCCTTGTACCACCGCTCGCAATCGCCCGCTCCCCACACCACCACCACACCCAGCCCGTTGGCACCTTGAGCCTCCCCCACACTGCCCAGCACGCAGCCTCCTCCCCCACCTTCCCCGCCAATGTGTTGGGACTCATTTCTGCAACTACCCCCATCCGATCGGTGTCCCGCAGCTGCCCAGTCCCCCTCCCCCCAAAGACCCAGGCGATGCCCATCAGCGCAGGGTCTTCAGCTCCGCCAGCGCGCGCGACCCCTTCTTGCGCCGCACCTTGCCCTTGGCCACCTTGCGAGGGCCTGCCCCTGCCAGCGTGGCCTTGAGGAGCTCGTCATCGGTCATGGAGGGGCCACCCATGCCTGCAGGGGAGAGTTGCATGGGTTGACGGTGCAGTTTTCACAGTTTTATGGCTTTAGATTGACCATTGGAGGTTGGGGTTTACGTCTGATTATGGTTCAGGGTTTATGTTCAGGGCCGAGGGTTACGGGACAGAGCTGCACTTAATCGATCATCAATGGGTTCATCTGGCATGCAGAGGGAATGGTGTAGGGCTCAAGATTGATGCTGGGGGTAGTGGTCATGCTGGCAACATTGTTCTTGTTGCCTGTTGTTGTTGAGCAGATTGCAATGATGCTGATGACGGTACTGATGGCGCTGGCGTATTGATGCTGATGCTGGTGGGGGAGGGTGCAGGTCCCCTCCTTACCTGTCAAACCACCCTTGGCCAGCATTTTTGAAAGTTCCTGCATGCGGGAGCGCATCCCCGTGAATGTGCCCAGCATCCCCGCCACATCGGACTCCTGCCTGCCTGACCCCCGGGCAATGCGGCGCCGCCTGGAAGGGGAGGAAATCAACCAGGAGCTCATTGACACATCCGTTGAAAGCCTAATGAAAGCCACAATCCAATACACCCACACCACAACACTACAGCAAACCAGCGTCAACACTACAGCAAACCAGAGGCTACTCTAGCATCAGTCCCCTCGAGCCGCAAGGGCAACTTTGCTGGCAAATTAGGTTGTTCCAGTGGCAACCGCACAGCCAAACCCCACTAGCCCCAACGCACCGCGAGGGTGACTTTGCCAGGAGGTCTGGGTTGCCCCTCTCCTCCACGGTCATGCTGTTGATCATGCTCTCAAACACCTTGAACTGGCGCTCGGCAGCTGCCATCTGCTTGTCGGTGATTTGGCCCATGCCTGCGTGGGGAGCGGCGGGTTGAGGAAGGAGTCAGGGCTGGGATTACGGCTGGGATCTGACTTAAGGTGGGGGTGGCAAACAGCAGCTGCAGTTGGTGTGTACATGGAGGGTGTGAGATGAGATGAGGGCTACCTCTTCAATTTACATTTAAAACCCTAGAATGATACCCTAAACTGCCTCAACACCCACCTGGCACCATCTTCATGACCTGCCCCATGCTGCCCATGCTGTTGAGCATCTTGTACTGCTTCAGAAAGTCGTTGAAGTCAAACTTGGCCGCCATCATCCTGGCGGTCAACTCCTTGGCCTCGTCCTCCTTGATGGCGCTCTCAGCCTTCTCAACCAGCGTCAGCACATCACCCATGCCTGCACACCACCATGCTAGATGTTACAACCATAATTTATATTCAAGCGCTCAGCTGCTTAGCTATGTCCTCCTTGATTGCACTCTTGTCCTTATCAGCCAGCGTGAGCACATCACCTATGCCTGCATACCCCCCCCCCCCCCGGCCCCGGACTATCCAGTCTAGCAGGTGCAGGAAAGACATCCTGGCAAAATGGGCTGGACATGTTGTGAGCCTTGCGCACAAGGTATCCCACACCATCTGTTCACCTTTGCATCTAAGCGAGCCCTGCCAGCCAGCTGTGCCGTAAAAGCTCACCGCCAATTTCAAAATCAATCACCCAATACGCTTGCCCGAAGACAGGCAGCGTGGCATGTTTCTTTGCAATCGCTCACCTAGGATTCGCTGTGCCATTCGCTCTGGGTAGAACGGCTCCAGGGCCTCCATCTTCTCACCCATGCCAACAAACTTGATGGGCTTATTGGACACCTCCTTGACACTCAGCGCAGCGCCACCCCGTGAGTCGCCATCCAGCTTGGTCAGGATGGCACCTGGGCCACACAGCATGGGGATCAGCACGTAACAGGTTTGGTCTTCGTGGTAATCATATCAAATTGCTGTTTGTGATTTTGTTAGTAGAAGGCATGCAATTGCAATTTGGGTCCTTGAAAAATTGCAACCTTAATTTTATTTCTATTAAACAATTTCATGGAAAAAGTTAATACACGCATGACAGTTTTCAACTTCAGTAGGTGTTTCTGAAATAGAAAAAATAAAATATAAAAGGGAAAATGCTGGATTCCTATGAGTATACTTCACTGCAATTGACACATAACTGTTGCCAGCTTGATCGCATCCTGACTGGGCCCACGGTGAGTGCAGACCAATACCTAATCCCCAACCCTGTCCCCCATACCTGTGATCGACACCGCGCTGTCAAATGCCTTGACCAGGTTGGCCGCCTCCTGCCCCGTCATGGCGTCCACCACCAGCAGGGTATCTGAGGGATTGACAGCCTGCTTGGTGTCCTTCAGCTCCTGCATCAGCGCCTCGTCGATTTGCAGGCGGCCCGCAGTGTCAACGATGACGGCGTCGTACTTGCCCTGTAAGGGTGTGGAACGGAAGGCAGTGTCAGATGGTGTCACGTGCAATATTCAGGGTTTTCCTAGGGTTTTATGGTCGAGGATTTTGAGTGCAATTTCCAGTGGTGTTTGGACACAAGGTCCTGGCTGCCACTGGTTCTGGAATGTCTATGGATTCCACTGTATACTTGTAGGTAAGCATGATATGATACTCCCAACAGAAACACACTAAGTAATGCACACACAACAACCCCATACGCCCTTGCTTCCCCCCTGCCAGAGATTAAGAATAGCATACAGTGCATCAAATTCCAACCCATGCACACCAGGCTATTTAAGTTTAACCTTGGCCCCCGTGCCCGCAGCTGCATCCTTGGCATGCGCTCTGCACCTGACCCAAGAAAGTGGGCCAGATATAACCCACCTTCCATGCAATGGATCGCCAATGGGCACGCGAGTGTGCTTCAACAATAACAACTTTCTTACATGACATTCATCGCAACCAAGTAAGACAAACATCAGAGACCAGCACTGCCTCTGCCCTTCCCCACCTCTACAACCCCCCTCCACCCTCCAGTGCCACCAACCACATCGGCACCCAAGTCCCCACTCCTACCCTTACCCAAGTTTACCCCACCACCACTCGGGTGGGTGATGCTTCATTCCCCTCATCCACCACACCCACCTTTTTCGCCGCCTCCAACCCCTGTTTGGCAATCTCCGGTGGCGACACCCCCGTCCCCAGCTCGAACACGGGGACGTCGATCCGCTTCCCCAGAGACACCAGCTGGTCAATGGCTGCTGGCCGGTACACATCCGTGGCCACCATGAGCACCTTGTAGTTCTTCTTCTTCAGGTACAGCGCCAGCTTGCCGCAGGCGGTGGTTTTGCCTGTGCCTTGCAGCCCAGCCATGAGGATGACCTGCAGGAGATTTGTAGCATATTCAATGGTGTAGCACTAACCATGGTCATGTATTCGTATACATTATTGCTGGGAGGTGACATGTCATGTCATTGTGGTACTGTTAGCATGCTTCATGCAAGATTGCTGTACGTAATGCAGATCCTGTGAACTCCAGACATGCCCTAGACCTCTTTGCATGGGATGGGACCACGTATACGAATACCCAAGAAATTGCGATGTCATAAATGTGCCTTAAAAACGTATTCGGAAGTTTTCTAAGACAAAATTCCTGCACTATGATTGAGCACGAGGATGCGCTTGCAGTCCATGCTGATATGGGCTGGCATGCCATCCTGAACAGCCAAGTAATGAATGGTTGCGTGTCTCCACATGCGTGTTGATATTCCCTAGAGACTCAAGACTCAGGTAACCTTCATTTAGTTGTCAGTAAAACCCTGACTTATCTCCGACCTGCGGCCCGTTGTCCCTGGGGACCAGCTCCGCCTGCGCCCCCCCCATGAGCGCCACCAGCTCGCCATACACCACCTTCACCAGCTGCTGGTCAGGCGCCACGCCCTTGGTCACAGCCACACCCAGCGCCCCCTGCTCCACCTTGGAGATGAAGCGGCGCACAACGGGGAGGGAGACCTGCGGGGTGGGGGCACGCCCATATAATTTTGACCTCCGATGAATAAATGTCCATGTTCAATCAGTTGTTGGTTTGATACCTGTTTGAAATTGGCATACATGGTTTGGATTTGGGGTAATGTACATTAACCCAAAACCAAACCATACATGTCCAACGTACTGCTTTGCAGCCAGCCAGCCAGCCAAAGCCAGCCAGCCAATAACACAGAATGCACATCCCAGCCGGGGACCACACGCTACAAGTGTCAGCACTCACATCAGCTTCCAGGAGCGCCCTCCGTATGTCCCTCAGCGGCGTCTTGATGTTGTCTGCCGTCAGCTTGCCGTCCTTGCGGATGGAGTCCCAAGCCTTGCTGAGGGAGCGGGACAGGCCGTCAAACATCTCAGCGCGGGGCGCCACCGGGCCGCGCGCCAGTGGCCGGCGAGCAGGCGTGGTCTGCAAAGGCATGGGGGGTTTGATCAGCCAGCAGAGGGCTTTGCGAGTTGCAATTTTTTGCGGGAATGCAACGGCGGCAAGGGCGCACAGGCTGTATATGATGCATGCCACAGTGCTTGCACTGGCTAACCTGGAGGTAATACTGGCTAGGGGCTGGCTGCGCAGGCGGTGACAGGCGGATGCAACACTGCAGGGTCAAGGTGCCTACCTTGCCATGCAAGCCTGGCAGAGCGACTGGGTGGAATTGGCGCAGGCCCCTGCCCAGCTGTGCGGGACGTGGGCTGCCCATACCCACTGGCCCCACACCTAGCCGTGCTGGCGCCAGCGATTGTCTCGCTGATGTTGCTCCTGGTGAACATCTTGGCAGCGCGTGGCAGGACATGGTGGGAGTGGGTAGTGTGTGCATTCGGGCTTGTTGGTGAGGGGAGTGTGTGTGGAGCAGGGCTTGCCGCGAGCTGCTGAATTGCGCTAGCAGCATGGCTGCAGGAGGTGGCTCGTGGTTCTGTGCAACTGCACCCAGTTCACGTGAGGTTGAATCACCGCACAGACACCTGAGCAAGAGAGAAAAACACCCAGTGGACCTAGCTAGCTCCATGGCTCAAGGTTGTGGGCTGCATGTGCATTTTATGGGCTGGACGGGTCGGTACAGGGACCTCAAACATAACGAGGCCATACAGGTCACCTTGAAAAAAGTAAGATCGCTGCAACTCACCCGGACGGTATTGCTAGAGCAGCTGTGCCCTTGCACTAGCTTCCCAGCCACCACTTTGGGCTAGGCACACTGGTGGGCGGTATCAAGTTGCCTCGACCAAGGCTTGCACTACGCCATCGTAGCCTTGTCACGCCACGGTTTAAAAAGGGCCTTGCGGCAAGTGGCTTCCTAGTATTGAGGAATTCAGGGAGCGGGTTTGCTTCAGCTGGGTACGAGCCAAGTGCTGCAAGCGTCTCTGGAGGACGGACTGTAAATTTCGCTGGTCCTCTTACCAGGGTACGCACGGCACAAGAGTATCGACAACTGCACTACAATTTGGCAGCAAGAGGGCAGGGCTTTCATAAGAACCCAGGATAAGGCCCTGGATAAGCAAGCCTCAATTACATATCGTACCACCCCTTGCAACATGCATGCATATATTCGTGCAGATATCCACACTTGTGTATATAGTGTAGTGTTTGAACCTAAGAAGGATGATATAACGTGGAACTGGGTGCTGGATTGTTGCTCTTTGCTAGTATGGCTATGGTAAGCAAGTTTGCGAGACGAGAATGCATGCATGTTTTACCCATAGCTAGTTCCTTCACCGTATTTGGTCAGACATGCAAGCGGGAGGCAGTGATAGGAGGTAACTGAAAAACTCTGACAAGCAGCCACGTTGTCATCCAATAGTTGACTGCGTCCCTTACGTGGCAAGGTCTGGTATAACTGCACGACAAAAATAGCAATCGTGTTCCACTTCACTAGGTGTTTTGGCCTTCAAGGTTGGCAGTGTATGCATATCACAACCGACGTTTTCAAAATGTTTGCAAGCTTGTTACATCCACGCTGTGCCCGCATGGACTATCAACCCCAGCGCCATATACCTTCTGGCCTTGACCACACCAGATAATACTGAACAGCTAGATAGTCCTCAAACTTGTATGGCTATGGGTCGACACTGCACACTCTCAAGGAAAAAGCTGGCCTTGCTTGTGTGCACCCTACACTGTTTGCTGGGATTGATGGTGGAGGGCGATGACCGCGGATCTGCTCTTGAGGAGGATCGACACAAGTACCAGGTGAGCGCCCTTGCAAAGTCTGTGGGGTCAGACAAGCATGCTAGACAGATTTGCAAAGGACTCGCAGATGGTTTTCGTAGCACAGTGTATGACCTACAGCGGCCTGCATCTAATCTGCATTTTGCTGTGGTTTTTTTTACTGGCTACTCACAAAGTGCGTTTGCATTTCAGGAGGCATGTCAAGCTGCGCTTTCGCCAGTTAATCATTCCAGAAAAGGTATGCACACCTAGAGTTGCATGCTGGGTAGACCACAGGTACATGTAACTACCAACATCCGTTACAGGGGGGCCATTTTATGCCGAGCACTGCTTTGCGGGCACAGTGGTGAAGGTGTTCTATTTGCTCAAAACTGTATTATAGCACCTCTGATTTACCACTATTAGGCTTCATTAGAACACAGAGATGGCATGCCACTGTCACGCCATGGCCTATAAACACTGTCTGGAGGTTGCTAGCCTCAAATAATCTGGCCGTGCAGCCAGATGAGCAGGCGTCTCTTGCACAGTGCGTTTCATTTAGCTCTGTTTTGGCATGTCTGATACCGCCTCTGAAGTGCTGTGTGTCCCAACGTGAACATGCCTGCTTGTCTGGCCCTTAGCTTTCCCATGTCCTCCTGGTAAGAATAAGCATGCATGAAATTGTCTTCCCCCTGTCCCCTTTAATTCCCCCACACCTCTTGGCTTCTCCCCCTCTCCCCGTGTTTATCCCTTTGTCCCTTCCCCTCCTCCTTGCCTTTTCTCTTCCCTCGTCCTCCCCTCCTGATACCCACCCGGCTTACTTCCTTCTTCTCTTGTCCAGACTGCCTCCCTTGCCGGATAGCCTCCCTTTACACCACCGACACCCTGTCAGGCACCAAGAGCTGCCCTGGCATGCTCAACCTCAACAAGCCGGGCATACTGCAAGTGAGTCATTGCTGTGAAACTGCCAGCCACATGATGGCTTTGAGTCTCAACATACATGCAGCAGTAATATATAACGGTTTAGGTCAAGCCCAGCATCTCTGATGGAATACCACAATCACACCGTGCAGGGAATGTGTCTTGATTCGCATACTTGACACTATGATCATGTGTGCTTGGTAAGGGCTGCCACGGGCCTGTCACGCGTGGGATTGCTGATAACAAATGCAACGTACTGATTTGTTTACATGTTCATTATCAACAAGCCTGATAGTCCAAATGTGTCATGTGCTGTGTATCCAGGTGCCAGGCAAGGCTTTTTAATGGCAGTGTCAATCACTACTGCCGTGCTGTAATTTGGCTAGAAATGGAATGGGGTTGCACACCTCCCACCAAAACACCTTTAATTTCTAAACCCTAAGTTGCATGTCCTAAAACGTAAGCCCGCCAGTTGTAAACCCTCAGCCCCTCTTGCAACATGCAGAATATAGTGGAGCGTCATGGGCGGAGCACCTGGTATGCATGGATCACAGACTCCTCGGGCCGTGCTGGGTTTGAGCGGGGCATCAGCATCCTCAAGGGGGTGGAGTGGATGCGGCGCGAGGGGCTGCGGGGGGGGCGGTGGTACAAGCCGCACAACACACGCCTCATGTGCTGCAATGACACCTCCACCATGGACTCCTGCTGGTATGGTGACGAGTCAGGTAGTAGGTTACGT
Organism: Heterotrichella gracilis; assembly: GCA_032358255.1. Classification (NCBI taxonomy): domain Eukaryota; class Xanthophyceae; order Tribonematales; family Xanthonemataceae; genus Heterotrichella; species Heterotrichella gracilis. The sequence goes on along the minus strand of JAULBX010012652.1, from coordinate 52,196 downwards.
ACTACCACTGCATTGTTATTCAGCACTCCCAACATGTTACAGTCTATCCGGTCGCGTAAGCACCAGGCAGAGACATTCTGATACTCTCATACCCTGCGCGTTGTACAGGGCCAGATGGAATAGGTCCATGCTCTGGCCAGGGTCACGTATGCAGAGTTGCGAGGGGGCTCAATTCTCTAGTGGTGCTCTAGGTGCTCTGGGGTTGCAGTGTAACCTATCAGGATAAAGTAATATATTCACACATGTATGATAGAATTTAGCATGTAGATTCCATTAGGATACGTTCCCAGATATGCCGCCACCCAAGCCACTCACAACAATTCATTTTGCTGCCGTTGCAGGTACACCCTGTTTGACGAGGTGGCGGGTGACCAGGTGTCCAAGGGGGTGTCCCTGGTCTTTCAAGGTGCCAAGGAGGGAGGACGGGTTGCTTTCTGCATGTCGTGGGCCTTCCGCCGGCTGTACGTTGACGTTATCACGGAGCTCATCCAGTACACGTTCCCTGAGATACCCCCAACTGGGGTGGTCATGACCAGCGGCTTGCACCAGGCCGCCTGCCAGTACAGTACCATCTTCCCTAGGTAGGGGACACAGTAGGCAGGGGACATTGCACAGGTCCCAAATAAGCGGGGCCTAGCTACAATTGGGATTTACAAAAAACAAACAGAAAGGCACTCCCAGCCGTCATCGTCTTATTGCCTTCAGGCCCAGCTAATGTAATGGGGTTTACCGGGGTTCTAATAAATGCAACATCATAGTGTATAACTTCAAAAGGAACCATGTCATTAAATAATTATTTGGGTATCTCGCGTTGTGTGTTGAGTTCAACTGCTGGTGAAAATGTTGAGCACTGTCGACTAGAAATACAAATAAATAGAATTTAAAAAAATGAGATAGTAATTATGAAAAACAATTGGTAACTTGACATTATTTGCGCAGCTTGTTTGCATTTGGCCCTGGCACGAGAGCAGTATCCAACTCCTTGCTATCTCCTGTCCTTTTCTCTTGAAATAAAGGTTTCAGAATAAAACCTAACTTATTTATTCAATGTAATCTTCCCCAGGCCACCCAGCTATGCCGCGCAGCTGCAGTTCTTGAAGCAATACTTGGTGCAACTTTCCCAACAGCTGAAGCCGGCACCTCGCTGGGTGTTCCACGACACCACGTACACGCACCCTTGGCTATTTATAAAGCCGTACAACAAGCCCATCACCAATGAAGGAATTGATGAGCTGAATGAGGTGCTGTGGAGGGAGCTGGGTTCAAGCCACAAGAACGGGCGCAAGGGCTGGCCAGGAGCGCCTATCGTGCCCCTGAACGAGCTCACAAAGTGCAACCCAACTATGAACACCACAGGCGATGGTATTCATTTTGATGACTGGTTTGATGTTATCTCCATACAACTCGATTTCACGCTGCTGCTCAAGGTTGAGCTGGATGGTCTATGTGATCGCCGTGATCATTTTGTGGCCAGCAGACACAGGCTGGGGTCCTTTGCTCAGTAACAATCTACTTCCTCAGGTCACATACAACAATATTGTAGCCGATACTAATTTGCAAATACTGTGTATATATGCCTGTCATGATCACCCTGTCAATGATTTCAAGTTGGGGTGATGTCCTTTTGTAGTCGTCAGATAAAAGTCTAGTGAGACACATTTTTTTTCCCTCGTCATCTACATTTTGAATGGTCCTGGACAAACAGATATGAGAATATGCAATTCTAGCAAAACACGGCATGTGCTATTTAAAAAGAAATATAAACTCATTTATTCGAGCGGACCAGAATCAAGGATATTATAATGCATCTTGTCAAGTATATTATAATGCACCTTCCAAATGAGGAACTGCTGCAGCAATTGCCACAGGGGTGCAGAGCAAATTGCGCAGACATGCATGGGCAGTACACTTTCCAGCATGCCAGGCGATTGCAACCATGGGTAATAGTAATTACAGGGCATCTCTTTTTTAATGAGTTTCAGGATCAAGGGACGTTAAGCTGATGCTTCAGATCATATGTTGCGTAAAAAGTCCAGGTTAATTGCAATGGCTGCAACAACGGATTGGTTTACTTGCAGGTATTGCATATTCTTTACATGCCAATTGACACGTTCCCAGCTTGTTCCCACATAGTCAGAGATGTGATTGCCAATACCCACCTGAAGTCACAACACAAATGGAATAAAGATATCTAGGTCCGACCAGATCAAGGGCACGGAGATGGTGGTAGCAAACCAAATAGGCTGGCCATGCATGGGAGCACTCCAGCAGCGCCAACATTAACTTAATGTTGGCCATGATGGCACTTGTACTTTGTAACTGCCATGTTTCACAAGCTTCACAAGACCTCAATGCAAAGCGTCATACAGAAGATATGGGCAAAATGCATTTCTTTCAACAAATCGATATCCACTTGCAAATAGCTGTGCGTGGCATCATCTGTTGTGCCACTTGCGAAACGCCGGGAGCGACACCTCGTGCCCAGTGGTGCCGACGAGCTCGGTGCGACAACCTCGAGAAAAAAACGTTGATGTGTCTTAAAGTCTGGAAAGCCTTGTTTTTGTCACAGGAAATCTGGTCGAACTCTGAAAATTGTGCGAAAAATATATCAATTACTCAGTTACTATCGTCCTCTGGTCTGGACTCTGGCAAGGTGCAGACGAAATAATTTGCCACACCTCACTGTCCACAATGGGGAACTCGGCATCTGGGGTGCGCACATAGAGATATCTCTACACAGACGAACCGTTGTTTTTATCCCTGTTCGTTAACTTCGGTTGTTGCTAGCTAGGGCATATGGTACCGACAGCGCTGTAGGCATTATGGTACCGACAATGCTATTAATTTCACAAAACAATGAGTTATTCACTTGTCACTTCCCTCCACCTGTACCTCGATCACCCTAAAAGATTTTATGCAGTGATATTGTCACCAATGAGCCAAGCTTGAGTGTTAAAATTATTGTAGCTAGCTAGCTAGCTGTTTTAGTTTGCATATAGGTTATTTTGACCACATATTCAATTGATGCAATATGATATTGCATCAATGTGCTGCACGCAGCTGGCACAGCTTAAGTGTCACAGTCCTTTTCTTTCCTGTGACTTCACAGGAGGACCAGGACTGACAGTATTGTTGTTGCATATACAATGTGTTTGACTGTTGGTACTTTGCTGACCGTTCCCATCCCTTGGTGCCTGCAGCCGGCTGTCCCCCCCAACCACTTCTGCTGCCCTATCACCTCACCTGCAAGCTGGTATTCAACAATATACATAGATGTTGATAAAGCTGACAGTTCCAGCAGGAGTCTGACAACAACCTTTACAGCAAGGATTCCTCAGCCGCGCCAAACTGTATCTGGCCCTGTAGGCTCTGCCAGAGCAATGGGAAGCTCGTCTGTGGGAAGCCGAGGAGATACAGGTGCAGTTTATATAGTTCTGTAGATTCCACTTTTAGTTTTATTTCAGAATGATGTTTCTATAGAAATATACATCCTTTATCTTTAATTTATTCTTATATATTCCATTTATGATGTAGATTTGCGTACGGGAGCTGGGGAGCCCAATGGATTCATAGCAAGGCTTGGCATCATTGCTGTTGCGGCAGGTCTCTGTGCACCCGGCAAGTGGAAGGCCAAGGCTGCTGGTGCCATGGTCGCCAAAGGAGTGCCTGAGCACCTCGTGAAAGTGATGACCAGCAGCGAGAAAGGGATACCTGGATTGTCGGCATACCAGCTTGCAGGTAAGGTGCATTAGTTGCCTATAAGTTGATTGGTTATATGCCTGCCTGTTATGTTAACATCACATCCAGACTTGCAGTCACCTTTGCACATCCAGTGCCAAGCAGTTCATTACTGGCGCTGTGTATCGTTTTCAGCTTATCAGTCTCAGATTCTGGTAAGTCAGGGCACATGTCCATGGGCTACTATTATTTCCCTTGCTCGCATCACTTAGTTCACTTGGTAATCATAAACATGCGTTTAAACGATTGGTAGTCATTATCTGTTCTTTAGTGCCTGAGGCACTTGATGCCTGATTATTAATTGGTTGTGCCATAAACTCGAGGGATCCCCTTGTGATGCAAAGGATTGACAAATGGCCCAGTATAGCAGTAGGTGTATACAGGGTAGCTGGTAATGAGGCAGTATTTAAATCAAAAGTACCCAGTATTTATCCAGTATGCCAGTGTGCTTCCATACGGTTACTCAATATATTTGTTGGCGTGCCATACTGGCATGGGGAGCTAGTATGGTGATATGGCAGTATGGTGCCTTGCACCTCCCCCCTTTTGATCTTCATGTTTGAAATCAGTATGGTAGTAGGGCTGTATGGTAGGGGTAGGGGGGATGGGAGTGGGGGGGAAGGCATCATGCCAGCCCCACATGGGGGGGTGGGGTCCTAGGCACCATACAGCTATACAGCCATACAGTGCCTGTAAGACACCCATGTCAAGTGCCTGTTAGGGTTTCGATTTAGGGTTTAGGGTTTAGGGTTACGGTTTAGGGTTTTAAGTTTTAGGGTTTTAGGTTTTAGGGTTCAAGTTTTCGAGGCTGATATGGCGGTATGGCGGTATGGTGCCTTAGGTACCCCCCACATGTTCATAAGGCTGTATGGTGATATGGGGGTATGGTGCCTTTACCCCCCCCCCCTATTCTCTTGGGCTGGTATGGTGGTATGGCAGTATTGTACCTCATACACCCCCCCCTTCTCCATTCAATGAGAGGACAACAATATATCTTTGAAAAAAGGCTTGTTTTATATATATTTAAAACAGCATTAAAATATAAATGCTGTATATACGGCTACCATACAGGCAAGGCTGTATACACATACTGTCATAGTGGGTCAACCCTCAAAGGATTTTCTTGCTCAAGCTGCTGCACGCCTGCAGTGCGGCGCAGTGCAGTGGGATCCCAGGTATGGATAGTAGGCTCTGCATCTAGTTTGTATTAGTTTGTTGTCAGTTGTGCTGGATGACTAACTCCTCAGGTCATGTACTACCAGAACTAATCTACTACACCTGCTAGTTTAGATGGCCATGGCAAGGAAGCATATCATTTTCTTTGTTGCATGTAAGCATCTGTGTTTATAAATAAACTGCAGGGGTACTGAGCAATCTGGCGATGGGCGATGACATCGGGCGGCATGTTGATGCGGTGATAGCTGCCGGGGCGCTGGTGACGCTTGGAGGTTGGCCCTTGGATATATACGTACAAGAATGCCCAACAAGCGCTGGTGGATTATTGTTATTGGAAGTGATGGTTTCAGATAGGGGAAAATTTGTTGGACCACAGGGGCAATGCCCGCCTCTTTGTGCAATTTAAGAATGGCTGCATGATTTCTAAAATATTCATTAATGATCGGATTCATTGTGCTGTCTCCAATTTCCCTGTATATATTACTCTCCTTTTATTTATTTACATGGACCATCATGAAGTCCATTTGTACTTTCAATCTGTCTGTCTATTGACTGCCGTGCGTTCATTCCTGTGTCACGATGAACAAAATTGTTTTTTCTTGCATACAAATGGGTTTACCCGGATTCATTCTTCAGCCGCTTGTTTGATTAAGTTTATTCCTTTTTGGGCTGTGTATATCAGGCAGGGTTGTACATACTGGGGTGGAAGGCCACCGTGCAGTCGTGGTTACAGCCCCCGGGATCCTTCAACAACTTGTACGTGCTTTGGGCAGCCATTCATCAGAGGAGGACATGGTAAACAAGCAGATGATAGCAGCTTTTGTGATATGTAGCCTTGCTATGGAGGGGTCTTCCGGTACCTCCGGGGTTGCCAATGCATGCCGCGAGGCCTTGGTTGCTGCCGGTGTTGTCCCGCCGCTATTGCGCCTGCTTGCCATACCGGCTGGAAAGAGTGCAGCCTCATTGGAAATGCAAGCAGTGGTGGCCGCCGCGCTCTGCCTCATTTGCATTGGAAGTAACCACCGCTACAATGCCATTTTCAGCAAAGGCAGTGGTGCGATGCTGGGACTCGTGGCAGTGGCCCATCGCCAAGGTTGGCGCATTGGTAGCCCACAGGAGATATCTGTCCTGGACAAGTATATAAGCGACTGGGTCTCTAATCAAGGTCTCCTGATGCGCTAGATGCAGCCAGTACACGTTGCTACCTTGTCTGTTCCGAATCTGGTTGCACACTTGCAGCTGTGTTATGCCCTGAAAGTACCCTTATTCACCTTATCTTTGCATTTACTTTGCAGGTGTTCTAGGGTGTATGTTGCAGTACTGAACATATTATTTTTGTTGCGCGTTCATTGCAGATGTCCCTATATGCACTTGGGCAGTTCAGTTTGCATCCTGTGCCTTCCAACTTTGCGGTTGTGACCCATGACGGTGACACAAAGCTGCTACATATCTAAGTGTTGCAAAGCAACACATTTTAATAGATATCCATATATGACCTTCATACTATCCTGGGTACAACCCGTACAAGGGAGTAGGTATTTTCCAGCGTTGATAATGGCCATGTCTGGTGTGCATCCCCAAGCTGCGAGCCAACATTTGCAAGCCTGGAATTGACTCAGGCCATGTGACATTAAGTTTGTGGCTCACTAGCCCACCATAGACCGCAGTGGTGGTGGAGCAAAAGTAAAACATGCAGCGCTTCTAAGCATCACAAAACTATGCTTTGGTGCTGCAGCATGTGGGCATCGTGTCGTGGTGCAGACCTGTGCACAATCGCTTGTTTTGGGTGCAGGGTCCGCAGTGGAGACTCTCCTGTCAGGGGTCCTTGCGGTCCCAGACCTTGGCAGGTCCAGGTATGCAAACAGGTAGAATGTGCACTGTGGAGGCATGCAGGGGGGCAAGCGTGCAACACCAGGAAAGAAGTGGTCCAACCCAACCTTCATTTCACACGATGCTTTGCTATACCAGGGTTTTTACTTCGCTTTTCTAGGGTGTATGGCACTGCCCGTGTCGATTAGGGCCCAGCTAAGGGGTACCGGTGCACCTATATAGACCCGGGGTACTATACCCCCCTGTGCACCCCAATCCACTTGATTCACACGTATTTATAGGCGTGCTCCGCAATACCACCTAACTCCAAACTGCGAGATACGTGTTGCGTTGTTGTGTAACCTTAGCAGTCCTCACTAGTGTGTACTTGTCGAAGTATTATATCAATGGCGGTGGTGGGCGCTGCGCCTCCACAGCAGGGGCGCGCCTCCGCTTATGTCACTGTGGCCACACCAGGGTGAGAGAATGCACTACGTGAAGTTTTGCAGGCTGCCATGCCTAAGCCCGCGTTTCCATCCGGGTTGCCTTGGGCATGGGCTTGCCATGGCATATGCATGCATGCATCTGGACGGCCACGCTTTCTTGCAGACTCGCCTCTCAAACACAGTATTCAAACTTCGACAAGCATTTGCGTCGTTGTGGTTCAGCTGGGTTCCAATAAATGGCGTGCTTGGAGCCCATCCAGCAGCACTCCAAGTTGCAACTCCTGCTACCTTTACACAAGCCGACAAGTAGAAGCATGCAAGTCCTACAACTAGCTAGCTTTTTCCAAATGATGTTAAATCAAGAGTGTGCTGTTGTCAATCAGTCTAAATTGCAACTACTCCTCCAGCTCCCACATTCACAGTATATCGCAAGCTTTCTTTGTTACTGCTTTGATAACCCCCTTAGCCGCTTGTTAACTGCACTGCAATTATAGAAGTTGCCCATGGCTAGTGAACACTGACGTCATGTGCAAAGCGTGGCGCTGAACGGGGTGGGGTTCAAAAGCTGCAGTCCTTTGACACTGAAGCAATAAAACGGAATAGTGTTAAAATATAATGTGTATTTTGTGTGTGCTTGTGTGTAGGTGGCAGGGGCCTCCCACTGTGTCCATCGCCCTTCCAGGGTCGGTAATAGAAAACACGCAGAGCATGGAGCTGGCTACAGCTGTGGCGGGAATGGTACGTGCAGCAACTGAAACCACCATCGTGGCCACGACCATAGCAACCATCAGCGCTGCTTCGTTTTACCCCAGGGTGGAGGTGCATCCGCTTACTTGTAGACCTCCATGCTGTAGTGGGTTGATTGTCCTTGTGGTGGTGGGTATAACCTAAGACTGTGCAAAGGCTGTGGCAGATATGGTACTTGCTGCACCCAAGTCACCATTGCCACAAACGCCATCGCCACACCGACATTGTTACCACTACCACCACTGCCATCTTTGTCGCCAACAGCACTACCATCACCATCCAGATCCAGTGGCCTCTACGTTGTGTAGCCACACATTTAAGCGCACATTGTTAAAGATTATGCCCTAGGCGATCGCCAGGCGGAGAATGGCTTTAACACCCTCTCTGTCTGCAGATTGCGCGCACAGCTGCCATATTCAACATCGACGAAGTGATAGTGGTGAATGACACGCCAGATGACGTCGGTACCATTTCTCGGGGCACCGCCATCCTTGCTCGGATATTACAGTTCATGGAGACCCCGCAATATCTCAGAAGGTGTACAAAAAGGTCTTTAATATACCATACTCGAATTTCATTTTCATATACAAGATTTACAAGATTTTATTGCTCTGCTCAAGCAAAACAGCGGAACATGTCCATGTACCTAAGGGCGAGTCCCAAATGGGTTGCAGCGGGATTGCAGTGAATCCCCACTGGGATGTCCGTTCTTGCATATTCCTGCAGTGTGTCCCTGACGCGTTGGAACCTGCGAGACAGCAGGATTTCCTATGATATGTGTTGCTATCCTTGAAACTGCGATCCTAGGTGGAGATTTTATTTGCCTTGCGTGTTTGACGAGATTCCAAATTGTGACTGTGCAACGTATCTGGTGTATCGTTTGTTAACTTACTCTATGTCCCTTTTCTATTTCTCATTTAAGTTCCAGGTATGTTCTTTGTTTCCCTCATTAAACACAATATTTTTGTTTTGCCGCAGGGCGCTTATTCCAGTGCACGATGACCTCCGGTTCGCCGGCCAGCTGCCTCCTCTTGACGCCCCCCACCACATGCGGGCAAATGAGTGGTGCCCCTACAGGGAAGGCGTGGTCACAAGGTGAGAAAATGGGGCATGTTTACAGTTTGCGTTCTTATTTTAATTATCAAAGAAATGCATCACGCACGGGCAAATGAGTGGTGCCCCTACTGGAATGGGGTGGCCACAATGTAACAGGATAATGCCATGTTTGCAACACCACACATGTTCCTTCCTTGCACCTGTCCTACATAATCGACACCAAGAAAGTATCGATTGGCTGGCTACCCATCTATTACCCATCTCCCACACTGGAAACAATAATAGATATCCCTTCCTCCAGCCAATGCCTGGGTATTGGACTGGGATGAGGCAAAGCAAGCCATGCTCACCTGGTTTTGAAGCCGAAATTTACTGGGTGGTCGAGTATCTTCATCATTTGCATGAAATATGTACTCAGATGCCTGCATCTTTCTGGTCATTTTAAAACTGGTAGCATGAAAGGTTTGACGAAAGTCATGGAACCCAGGTAAATAAATAGAAATAGGGATACCTGAACCAGTGGTGCATATTCCTCCCACCGGGACACCGGCCTTAAAACATAGTCAGCATGGTCTCAACCCTTGGGCTCAACCCTCAAATGTGCCTCTATTTTGCAGATCCTCTCTGGCAGGATCCTATGCAAATGTGGGGCTGGATAAGGAGGCTTTTGCGCCCCGTCAGCATGTTCCAGAGGGCACTCGAGTGACAATGGAGATGGGAGCATCGGCAACCACAAGCACCGCGCCAGATGGGTCTATGGTGTTTTCTGGTGGGTTTGATGGGAAACCTCTGGGGATCAAGTTTCCATGGTTGAGGAGAGCTTTGGAACCTCTGATATCCATGGTTCCCAAAAAAAAGTTCAATAGTTTTGGAACTGATCAAACTTTTTCAAAGTACTGGTTGGGATGACTAAAGTGATTTGTAACAACTTCAAATTGAAGTTTGGTTGAGTTTCAAACGGAATTGAAACTCATTTGACTGAGGCAAAGTTACAACATGTGACCATTTTTTTCATCAGTTGAAAAGTATTTGCCAAAGATGTTTGAAAGGGACACGCTAAACGTGTTGGCAAGTACAATATGTCTGTACTTTAAGAAGTCAATTCATATGCTACAGATTGAACCTGGCCAGCAGCCTTGTCGCAGGCGGCTTGAACTCGGTGTGTACTAGGCTCGGTGGCATCCACCGTCGATACCATAATCTTGACATTCTGACACCTAACCTGTGACTCTGATCTGACTTTCCTGCCCCAGGCTCGGTGGCATCTCCATTTGCTCCCCGCCAGCATGGGGGTCTGTATTGGGGGTACACCACCCGCATCGCAAACGGCTTGGGGGCTTTGTTAAAGGAGTGCCCCTACCAAGAAGGCTATGATTTGGCGCTAGGGACGTCGGAGCATGGGCAGCAAGTGGTTGGTGAGTGCAATGGAATGGGACAAAACTGCAAACCATGGTTGATGCAGACAGTTGGACACATTTTGACTGATTAAGCATTTGACTGATTTTGTGATGACCACCTTTCCCATTTATGCGGAATTTATACAAACAATGTACAAATTCAAGTTGAAGTTGTAATTTCAAATCTGTCCTGGGAATGGACGACAAGGATAATAAGATATAATATATTATAGCCGTGCTGTCACCCAGAACGTACCCAAATTGCATGGGCCCCTCCATTTAGGCCCAGAACTGACGACTGTGTAATGTATGTGTGCATTTATCTATATTTACACACATGAAAACAATGCTTTGTCGGCGTGCCAGTATTGTGGGTGTCGAAGCAGTGGATTGCTTAATCAACCCTCAGGGATCACCTGCTGTGTTTAAATATTTTCTTGCAGTGCAGCAGGTCTGACTATCAGTGGCTTGTTAGTATAGTGCACCCACTATTTTGGGTAAGCGATCATCGAGTGAGTCTTAATTGTGGAGCACAAAGGCAGGAAGAGCAGTGCAACAATAGAATGGATGGGACTAGGCACATGTGCACTGTATCTCCTCCTTCAAAATTGTTTGGTACTTTTTTTAATTGTAAAATTCTTCGTTGCAGGCTCTGAATTCAAACTTCCAAATTTTCGACATGCTCTCATTGCCTTTGGAGGTCCCCAGGGATTGGAGGAGCTGGCCTCGTTTGACCAATCCACCGCCTCCACACACCCCAAAGACCTTTTCCAGATGTACATCAACACCTGCCCGTCCCAGGGCAGCCGCACCATACGCACAGAAGAGGCGCTGCTCATATCGCTGGCGGCTCTGCAGCCAGCATTGGCAGCAGCAAACGCATGAAATACACTTTCCATGCAACGTCCATCATTGTCGTAAATACTCTCAGAGCAACTGGTACTGCTGTAAGTCACTCTAGTCGTATGTCCCATTGAGTGACCAGGGGCAGATATTTTGATCCCCAAACGCTAGGTAGAGGCATGCATGTCCTGTCCTGCATATCTCAGATAAAGCATACAGTGTAAAGCTGATATTTAAATATATCATCTGATGTCATATTTCAAGTCAGTGGTTAACATCACTGGGCTGGGTCACATCAACACTACAAGAGAGGCTACAGCCACATCCAACGTTACAGTAACGGCGGCACTGGATTCCATAGGCAATACTCGTCACCACAGACTGTAATTTGATCATCATTGAAGTTCAACAGGCAATAAGCCGATGCTGTAAATATGCAATAATGGTACTTGTAGTACGTTGTACAATACTACATGATCCATATACTGTATGATTGCATAGATTGCTGTTACAGAACTTGAAGTAGTGAGTAAGAACTATCCAGTCGCTCTGTGTACTCAATGCCTGCAATCATTGTGCCCAATTTTGCAAGGGAGATGCCTGCATGCATTATGGCATATTATATTATGGCATTGCCCAATTTTGCAAGGGAGATGGTAACAACTTGTAACAGCACTGCGGCAGTGCTACCTGTGCACTACAAAGACTCGAAATAAATATGAACGATTTTCTAACGGCGTCACACCATGATGGATGGTCCAGAAAATCGTCTATATAAGTATATTTGATTTTGACACTCAGTGTCAAGTGAGGCTTAGCAGTGCATTATGACAGAGTCACTGATTGGCAACACCATCCTCAGAATGTCGGACTGCAGAATGCATTCAATGATGACTTTATGAAAGAAAGAAAGGGACGCACCAAGGCGGAGTTAGGGGTCCATTGGCTCGCATTAAAGCACCACAACCAGCTAGAACGGCTGTCAGCGGAACGCACAGGCTACACAGGCCTTCTCCTCTTAAGCTGCCCGGGTGCATTCAATGCCAGGCCATTGCCAGCATACAGGGCATGCAAAAAGGTACTACATCTGTGTACTGGCAAAGGAACCTTGGCCAGCATGGAGTTCAAGTCATGAGGATTACTTTGGCATTGGGGAGCCAAGCCTATTAGGGTATCAATTGAAATTTAAATGTTGACACAGGGACAATGCCAGTTTTACAATTGTCAACAAATACTGCATGGCACGTCATCAACGGCTGACCGATCAGGCGATCTGAAAGGAAGTTCCCTCCACTAAAGTGGCACTCTTAGAAAATTTTCAATCACAGATCCACAGCATATGCATTTTTTTCTCCAAAATTCCCTTACAGATCATGATAGACCATACCACCAGAAATGGAATCATGAACTTGCACTTGGTCCACTCGTACAGTACATTATCCATATCACTATAATAGCATCATGATGTTTGGCCTGATGTGCATGGCGCTGACAACAGTACTGCTCCAAGTTGATCCTGCTCCTTTTATGGTGTACATGATATCGATAGGCGTCGCTGACCTATGTCCAACTTGGACTTCTTGAAGGGCCTCGCTTGGTACTTCTTTGTGCTTGATCTGGGATTGGATTAACAAACTGTCGTGATGTACCACGTGTGAAAATGTGTGTCTCCGTTGTCAAACTTTGTCATCTTCTTACGTTAATTCTTGTATATCTTGGGAAGTTCCTTTCTGGCTATTGGAGACCAGGTTTGGACCGCTGGATGGGGACAATGGTGGCGTAGGGCTTGTGGCACACGGGGCAGTCCTGGTGCCCGGCCTGCCGTTGCTCCCAAGAGTACGCACACCGCTGGCAGTATTCACAGCAGCGGGTCATTCTGCAGTACCAAAATACAGTAAGTACTTATTACACGAAATAACACAACAGGTTGGTTCTGGCTTCACGCATCAGTGCTGAACAGCCACATGGAAATGGCCTGCCCTTGGATATTGCCAGACTCTCAACTTGAGCTTGTCAAGTGGCATGATGCATCATTAGTAAGTGGCATGGACGGGCCATTGGCACAATGGGCAAGGTAAGTGCAGAGTACATACAAAGCCACTGCACACAAAAAATAAAAAAAAACATTAGGGAAAACCAGCATGCATTATACAGCACTGTTTTTGTAAGAATTGCAAGTTCTTCAAGCTTGCGAAAACGTTGATAGTAGTAATTTGTACCCAATCCTCAACCCACGCTGACAACAACGTTTACTATGACCATTTGGAAAGCGTGAGAAATACCATGGTATTGTCGAAGCCAAAAAAAGGCATGCAAAAAGCGGGCAAACATTTTTGTAAGTGGATAACCAAAACCTCGTCCTGGATGTGCGGGATTCTGGTTTTGGTGTCACGTGTAAAACAGCTGAGAAAAGGATACCCCAATTTGCCTCACCACCACCTCCATTCATGGTTACCAACATGAAAACGGCAATGACTTGAAAAAGTCTTTCAAGGCAAAGGTATGTCCACAGCTTTATAAGGAACGACAACGATTTTTTTATATAGCACATTTGCCTACTAATAAAGGCCACCGCTGCTCGCAATGGTTGCGAAAACAGCAAATTGTTGCCACTGCTCCCGCCACAATGCATTTCTTGCAGTGATTACTGTGACAAGAGAGCCTCTTCTCCACGTCGTAATGATAAACAAGAAAATGGGGGGGAAGAAGTGAATGAAATATTTAATTTAAAAGGTTTCCAGCAGCAAACCACGCGCAAAACTGATCGAGAGTTGAGTATGCCCAGGCCGGAATAAAGGGTTGTGCAAACCACATCCCAAACCCTAACACAAAGCCAAACTCTAGGGGACCGTAAACCTACAGTTCTTCTTTGCAATTACCACAAAAAAGACAGGGCATAATTTGGTTTGATTGGCATTTGTGGACTGACTTCTAGCACCTACGTCCTGGCTTCTAGGGTGTAACATGTAGGGTCTGGTGTCCAGCGCCTAGAAGGCATGCTTCGGCTTGGATCGTGGCGGCGGAGACCAGCGCTTCATCTTGGGCGGTAGCGATCTTTTACGGTTCCCAAGATGTGGATGTGGTGGCGGCCGGTGCTTTGCCTTTGGGGGTGGAAATGCTTTTCGCTTGGGCAGTGGCGATGTTTTCTTCTTGAAAGGTGGTGGCAATTTGTGCTTGGGCGGTGGTGCTCTCTGTTTGGGAGGCGGGTGCACTTTTCGCTTGGGTGGCGACCCTCTCTGCTTGGGAGGCGGATGCGCTTTTTGCTTGGGTGGTGGCGATTTTTGCTTGAGGGGCGGCATTTTCTGCTTGGCTGGTGGTGTAGGTGGTGGTGGGTTGCGCGTCAGCATGGGTGGTGGCGAGCTTGGCGCGAGACTGGCGATAGCTGTGGAAGGTGGGGGCCCCTTGCCTGGAACGCGGGGGTGAGGGTGGCATGGGCACAGGATGGGTGCAGAGTTGGGTGGTGTCGGGACTGTGACAGTTGGCTGGCTCAGGTAGGAGTTGGGACGGGGGTTAGCCTTGGGATGGAGATTATGTAAATGTGATTGGGATTACGGTTGGGATTGGGTGGGTGGGTTGCAGGGTTGCCCAGCTAGGGCATTGTCTGCTTGGGGCTAGCGGGCAGGAAGTAGGGTTTGGGTACTTTGAGGGTTTAAGAGTAGAGTTTGGAGCTCACCCGGGGTTGGGTAGGCAGGCTCGCTGGGTTGCGCCGCCAGCACAGGGCTTGCGCTGGGTGGCGCTACCTGGAACCTCCGCCTGGGCACCACAATCCATGACCCTACCATGCACAGCCCAATGCCCCGCTGCAGCAGCCACACGCCGGGGTGTCAAACACAGTCACCAACGCCATCATACACAACTGCTGGCGCAGCTGATGCAGGGTACTTGATCGTGCGTGGGATCCACCAGCATAGACACTGGGTTCCAGCCCCGGCCAAACAGCTCAGCGCGGCAGGTAAGAAACTACAATAATAATAATAAATTGATAGAAATGAAGTGCAGACACAGCACCTTTCCCCACTGCAGCAAGCACATGTTGGGTGTTGGGCAGAATCACCTAGACTATAGATACCAGAGCAGTGCAACGCCATGCTTGCACTGTTTACAGCCTTTGTGAAGTGCCCCTACCCCATAAACCCCGCCCAAAGCCACCCACCCACCTGCACGTATATGTACCCATCCATGCCCCAACCTTTGCCCCATTGGTTCTTCAGGATCCAGTACTCAAGCCCCGTGGTGCTGTCGACGTCCCAGCCCACAACCACAAGCGAGTGTGCGTCGATGGATTTGTTTGTGCAGCTGCCGGCCGTGAATATCCCGCTTTGGTACAGGTAGAACTCTTTGCCCAGCCTGCACAATGAGGCATAGGCATAGGTGGCAAACATTACGAGGCAATTCACGGATTTCTGTGTTCCAGTCCACTCCTTGGACACCGCCCCAGCGTTGGTATAACTATTTCGTTATTCGGGTGCATTTGATGCGTTTGCACCTTCGACTGGGGCTTGTTTTGGACTAACCCCCACAAACCCCCTGAAAAGGCTAAGGTGGGCACCCCATGCTCCAATTATCCAGCCATCATTACCCTGAAAATAACCCTAAGTACCAATTACCAATCATTGAGCTACAACCATTCCAAGAGGTCTAAAACCAAAACATTGAAAAGAATTCTCCCAAGAGATCTAAAACATTGAAAAGCATACTCCCCCGCCCCCAACCCCCGCCACCCCCCAACTACCACCACACACCAAGAGAGCTCCCTCCCTGTCCCTGCCGCGAGGCCCCACCTGAAATACGTCAGCGCAGGCACCTCATACACCAGCTCCGCCAGCCTGCCCTCACCCAGTACCAGGCTGTAATCGGTGATCCACGTCCGTTTGGCAGCCGGCACACTGTCAACGGAACTCCTGTTGCACGGCACCACCGACGCCACGTAGGGGAACACCGCCTCAGTCACGCTCCCGTTCTTCTTGGTGTAAGCAAACCCTGCTGTAATGGGCGCGGCGACGCAGGCCTTGTCGGCGGCCACGTATGAACAGCTCACATACTCCTGAGGGGCACAGGGTGTGGGAGGTGTTAATTGATAGGGTGTCAGTGGGGTGTTGGGAGGGGGAAAGACGGGATGTGGCCATGCCGAGTGGCTGTGGTGTGTGTGAACCCTGCTGCAATGGTTGCAGCTACACAGGTTTGCTAAGCACCGCCAAGCAGTTCAGGTACTCCTGCAACTGCATTAATTGATTCCTGATTTGTTAAACAACAAATTTATTGCCATCAGGATACACTAGGGATTTGCAATACGTTGCATTTTCGAAAAACAGTACGTAATACGTCGCAAATGTCGCCCTTTTTTTGGAATACGTACGCATTATACTTGAAAAATACGTTAAATGGTTATAATATAAATTTAAATTAAACGATAATAAATTAAACCTCAAATGTATTTTGAGGTGTGAAACAAGCAGGGCTTGCCAAATGAGTGAAGGTGTGGGCTCGTTCATGTGGTTGGGTGTAGCTTTTGTCTATTTCTTGTAATCTTTTTACGTATTTCCAAAGGATACAATATTAATGATTAGAATGCCCAAGCCTGAACTGCATGCATCGATGAAGGCGCATCGAATAAAGGGCCATGCTCCTCGTGACAGTCGCTTTTTGTACTGGCAACTGGCGCAGCAAAGCACGCACCTGCTCGGATATATCTATGAGCTTGCCCGTTTGAATGGCCACCAGCGACTCGATGCAAGCAGCCGCGGAGAACGCCCAGCAGCTCCCGCATGGCCCCTGGGACTTGACGCTCGTGACCACGCCCCTGCTGCGCCAGTCCCAGGAGAGGGGCAGGGTGGTGGATTGGTGCAGCCTGCGAGCACCCCCTGCACATGACACGTGGGGTCAGGGTCAGGGTTTTGGAGTTTAGGATGTCACTGATTAGCTTTGAGGTCCAGGTTCCAGGCTTAAAACAAGCCGACCTTCACTCCCGCTTCCACCTACTCCCTTCCCTTTCCCTGCCCAGCCTGCCACATTTTTCAAACATTCAATCGCCAAATCCCCTATATTCCCAGTCTGCATCCGTTCCCAGACAATTTCAATCCCAAACCCCCTCCACTCCAAAACCACCAAGAAACCCAACCCCCAGACTTGCAGCCTGCCTGAAAGCACCTCACCTCCCTGGTCTGAAAGTTCCAATTCCTCCCCTGTAGGAGGCAACGCCCCACCCATGGCGCTGCGCTCCTCGGCAGACCAATCAGCAAACACTGTCAAGTTGGCCTACAGGAGGGAAACCCTTATTAGGGGTACAGAAAGCAGCCCTGCTGCTGCCTGTCCAGTGTCCAGACTGCAGGGGCACTAACGGTCACCACTTTTATTGTGTCAACTTGGCTAAATATTAGCAAGTTGGCAATGTAATCACTGTGTGCAACGGTGGTAGATTGCTACAATGTGCCACAGCACAATCTTATTTGTGCATCCATGGACTGTAATGCGTGCAATACCATATTCACCACCCCCTAGTCGTGACTGCTAACCACTGTGGAAATGCCTTTAATTGGTTGGGGGGAAGAAATGCAAATATGCAGTAGTCGCAATTTCAAAGTCACAAGTGACACAACAAAACAACTTTCACCATTGCACCCACAACACTGCGTGTACTCACCACCCATGGGAGCTTCTGGCTGTTGATCTGCTCCACGTCTGCCACCGATTGCTGGAAGATCGCAAAGCGCAGGTCGATCTCCTGCACAACACAGTCGCCAAGCACCGTTGGTACATTTACCTCCCCCCATAATTTCTTGGTGCAATGCCATACTTGTGACCCCTTGGTCCTTTAATGATGTGCTGGTGGCCCCTTTGGTGCGGCTTTGCCATGCAGGATGAAGCCCCCCATCACCCGCGCAGTGGTGTCAACCACAAACCACAATGAGGGAAACCCCACCCCCCATCCCTTTGTTACCTGTTGCCGTCGCACAGTGCGCCCCATGCCCTGCGCCCACTCAGCATAGGCACCACGCCCGCCGGCCTGCGCACGTGGATTATGCTGAATTAGTCCATACTGCCAGGCAGCCATAGCGCATCATTTCCCAGGGAAGCAGAGCACCTGACATATAAATCACGAGTAGGCAGGTATCATGCCAGCCAGATGAGCAGTCATCCTTGCAGACGTCACACCGCCCATATCATCATCACGTGCTGACAGCATGCTGCCACCAAGGCCACCACTGCTTAGGCCAAGGTTTGGACACCTTGATGGTTTCCAGCGCCTGATGCACATGCGGAATGCGTGCAACCATTCTGCCACCACTGTGCAGGGTTTAGGGCTTAAGGCTTATGATCTAGTCATCTTGATGATCTCCAGCACAACCTTAGCTAGCATTCGGGCCCCCATGCAGCATTCGGGCCCCCATGGCTAGGGTTTGGGTTGTGGGGTTTGGAGGTCATGGTTTGGAATATGTGGTTCAGGGGTCAGGGTCAGGGTTAGTTACCTTGACGTTTTCCAGCATGTCCTTCACGCGCTGCCTGCGTGCTTCCATACGGGCCGCCACCTTGGCACCGCCATCATGGTCTGCTTGGCACCCTAAGAGGAGTGCAAGGCACATCCACAGGGTCACCGCTGCCACATGGCGGGTTGGCATGCCCTTTGACGACGCCCAAATGGTGGTGAGTGCCATCTTCAGCGCTCAAAACAGCACAGCTTTGGGCACATGGCTCCCACGTGCATGTGCATGTCCCGGACGCCAGCAGCCCACCCGAGCCCACTCCACACGATGCCAGCAACGGCGGTATCCAAGATGCCAAGGACCCGATGCTGCAGTGCACCGCTTGGTTGCTAGCGCGGCGGGCAGTCCAGACCCAACCTGATGTCAGGTCTGGTGTCCAGACGCGCGTCGATGTGGGTCTACCACCTGCTCAACCCTCTTGAGTTAAATGTGTAGAAGGCATGCTGGGGCAGCTGACCTTGCGGTGAAAGTCTGTGCGCGCCTGTGGGCTGGGCTGTCCCCGTCTGGGTGGACAATGCTGGTTGATAGGTATGGCGGGGGTCAATGGGCGGACATAGTTAGGGTGCTGGCCAGGCAGGAGAGAGTAGTGTGGGGTCTGGGGTGTAGATAGCAGCGCTGGCGGTGGTATGGAGTGGCAGGACAAGTAGTCACGTGATGTAGCTGTCGGCGGTGCTGACTGTGTTGAAGGGTGTTAGGAGCGCTGCAGTGGTGTCCAGCTGGCATGTGCAGCCGGGGTCCAGGTGCTTGCAGACAAGGCGTGCTGGACCCTACACCCTGTGCCTGGTCCAACAGGCCTCCAGGTACGGCAGTCCCCTTCCGATAAAACTCAAAGGGTTGCTCATGCACCGCTGCCTGAAGCTGCTGTGCCCCCTCCTCACCTGCATAGAAAACACAGCAGTGGGCATCGGTGGCGGGTAGCAGCCAAGGGCATACGCAGCGCACCAAGCAGATACAAGATTTGGTGGCAATGGTCCATATTATGGGTTGAGGTGAGTTGGGTAGTAGAGGGGTGCAAGTACGAAAGCGTGCAGCAGCAACTGCACACCCTGGACACTATAATTCAGCCACTCTTGGCATGACTCCCCCCTCTTGCACCCCAGGGTGCGCAAAACTTGGCTATGTCGAAACCAGGCCGGGCAATATAAGAATGATCCACAACACCGATACTCTTTGACATCCACTGGAACCGCAACCGAAGACCATACCCAGTGACCCGTAACGGTGCCAATGTGGCAGGTGCCTTGCAAGGGCTGTGTATGCAACTGGACTACATCGAGCACCGAAGATCTGGCTCCAAATTAAGCAAGCCTCCCTTCCTAGTTGATGCAAGCAACACCAGCCCTTCCATGGCCGTCTAGCTGCCGTGGCTACCTAGGATGCAAGTCACATATGCATGCATATCAGTGCCAGCAGTACCTGCCACGTCGCAATCGCCAACCCAACCAAAGACACCAAAAGGTTTACAGTGCGTCTCTCCCACGTGAATTTCTGATGGAATCAGTGCCAAGTGTGCTTGACGTCCTAGACAACTGCAGGGCAGCCCGCCAAAGGGTACCCTTTGCCCAGGTAGCTTCTGCCACGCAGCCCAGCCGCGGACGGATGTTCAACTGTTGTGCTGCATAACGGCCAAAATTTTGCAGCTCAAAAGGTGGGAAGTTCGACAGGAGTTGCTGGGCTGTGCCCGTCGCTCCTCAAAGCGTCAACGCCAACAGCAGTTTCGAGCCATGCGGTAGTGGAAGAACCGACGGACGAAACCTCAAAGGTCACTGTTGTGTTGTAGGTGCTCAAAAAGGCGCCCGGCGCGTCGCGACGTGCACTGATTTTGCCTGATAGACAGTTGAACTGCTCAGCGCTGGAAACAACTGTGGCACGTTTTTGCCCAACAGTGTCATTTGCCAGTTGGCGCCAGCAGTTGCCTTTTGAACATCAAGTGCAAGAGCACAAAACGTATATATCGCAAAACCGCACCAGTGTGTATTGTGAAGCTCTCTCGTGCTATTTAGTGGGCTAGGCTGAGGTTAGGAATAGTACCAGCCAAACCTGTTTTGACACATAAAGGCAGATAATGGACAGGAATTTATCTGTATCGTTCACGTTTTAGGCCAATATATATTCGTCCTGTAAGTCCTGCAAACTCCTGTAATTTATCTTAGAACAGTATCCATTCTTTGGGCCCAAATAACCTTACCTGGAGCTCAAACATCCTTATCCAAAGCTTTCGCATTTTCACCACAAGTTATCTATATGTATTCTATTTTCTTTATCTTCCATCTGCCTTCATAGGTCGAACCTATTGCCTGGACTTTGCAAACGGATGGTGCAAGGTTGGCAAACACAGGTGCAGCGCTTCAAACTTTGTACTGCTACTATATCAACGGTGTTCTTTGGTTGAACTATTTATTGGGGTACCTATATCCTTGATAGCATTCGAGTTTGGGAGCCATCCAGTCGAACACCTGTCGGTGCTCAATTAGCTCATTGAGCCAGGCCTACCAGCCCGGTGCAAACCAAATATGAGTGCGGGGCACATTTCCTCTGCCGTGGCATTTTGAAAAAACAACAGTTACCCCTAGCACGCAACATATGGACGCCACCCGTAAACTCGTTTGTTATGCATCACTTCCATTACTACCATGCCTCTTAGACCAGACTGCGCACATAGCGCACGTTACCTAATGCATCAGGTTTTATTTCAATTTTAAAATCCAACAAATTTTAAATCAAATCATTTTTTAACTGCAGGCAATTGAATGAAAGCTGCAATAAATATATGGCCACATGTAGTACAAGTAGCAGGCAGTGCATTTTGATGAACCAAAGAATATATGCCAAGGGCATCCGCACTATTTAAATACTTCACCAGGTGTCATAGTTGTCACGGTAGTCAGGGCTGTCAATATTACGCAGTTTGCAGTGTGAGCTTGTGCATAATTATCCATTTAGTCAAATGCCACTATTTATCCTGAATTGTAATATGGCAATTGCAAGTGCCTGTGCCAGCAATGGCGTGCCATAAAGAAATATAAACTTGCTTGAAGTATCTGTCATTATTACATCACTTAACCGCTAATTTTCAGTGGTAATTGTGAATCAAGTTGAACCAATTCATGTCAGCAGGTAAGGCACACACAGCCATTTTCTATACGTATACCACTATAGGTTCACCCTGGGTCAGCAGCATTGGCACAAGCACAGCAACTGCGATTGCTTTATTAGCTGATCTGGGCCAGCACCAAATGCATTTGTAATTTCCCATCTTTGCTTCACCAGTGTAACCAGTGCCTGCTCCACCAGCAGCACTGCTTACACCTCCAGCTGGCTACCTCCGTGGCTAGTGGCAACCGGGAGCAGCTCTGCCAACACACACTCCGAGCGCGCCGCCACCAGAAACTCTGTCACAATCCCCTTTAGCTTAAGCTTCTGGGGCATATGCGGCATGAGTACCAGCAGTCTCATTCCTTAGTGCACAGACATGCCTTAACCCAAGTAGCTGGCTGCCTTCCTTAGCTACTTAGCTAACCCAAATAGGTGGCTCGAGGGGAGCGCTCCCCTCCTTAGCTAGCTCCCCCCCTTTTCTATAGCTGGCTCTCTTCCTGCAACGCAGTAACGGATGTTATGTAGCTATGAAGTCACTCAGTCATACTATTCGTAATCAATCAGCGAGCACGTAGCATGGCAAGTTGCGAATGGTGCTGCAGCTGTGCATGAATTATCTGGGACAACACATGTGGCGTGGCTACCAGATCTAGATACTGCAATTGGCAATGGTGCTACAAGCAAAGGGCAGCAGCCGCTGGCTGCCTGCACCACCCCCGATACAGTACGCATAGCATAAGCACAGGTGACCACTCGATTGGTTTGTTGCATTTGTGACTCACCTTTGATTTTGTTGCGAAGCACCTCTTGGTCTACTTGGTCCTAACTATGCAAGCGCTGCCTCCTCCCCAGCTGCTGGTGGCGCAGGTCCTGGATCTGCCCCTTCTGTCACTAGATCAGCTTCGGCTGCTAATGGTCCACAATCCGTTACTATTATAACGGACGTGAGTGCCCTGGACACGCCACTTCCCTGCTCCGCTGCCTCGCTCCAAAGCCACCATACCACGCACAGTGCCTTCATGATGTCGTGCAGTGCAGCCCTCGTCAGCGTGCGAGGGTTGAGGTCGACTGGTCGCTCGAGATGGAGCCCCATAGGCGCAGGGTACTGTTGTATCTGCTGGGCGTTGTTTCGGTCTGTGGTGTCAGCAGGGAACGGTTTTGCAGGCAACCGGTCTTGCTGCGGAGGACTATCACCGAAGAGGTGCAACCAATGCTGAGGAGACAGAACCGTCCCTGCGGCAAGACGGGCCTGGTACACAACTGCACGTACTTGTCTGGGTAGCTGAGAGTTCACTAGAGACTTTTCCACGAGGTTATAACGCCAAGCAACTTCCACAGCGCTACAGTCTCCCACGACATAACTTGGTTACGAGTGCTTACAAGTGCGTTGACTGCAGGCGGCGGCTTCAAAAGCTCGCACAGGTTCGGTTTGAGGAGTTTTAAGCAGCTGATTACTTGCCTTGCATTGATAAGAGCGACGCTGCTGTCGCTACTCTCTGTACCGTCTCGCAGGTTTCGAAACGTTTCTGCAGAAATTTCCCTCGACTGCCCGCCCAGTTCAACTACTCGACTGCCCCCAGCTGTTCTATTGATAAAATCAGGTTTGTTTCTTCTTTTTTTCGTGTTTAATTAAATGGTAATTATTTTCCCAGAAATGTGGCTTGTGATGGCACACACATGCTCGCTTCGTATAGCAGCATGTACTGCAGCAGCATTACAAGATACCGTCTGTTTTAACTTCGTTGCATGGGTGTTGACAGCCAGACAGCTGACGCGAAGCTGGCCAGGAACCAGGACTTTGTGAACCTGTTACACAGGCAATCGCTGATAAGCTCGACAGAAACAAGAAAATAACATTTTTCCAACAAGCTATTATGTTTGCATATCTTGACGTGGAGACCAACTGGCTGCCGGTTTATGTGCATGCATGTGCCATTGCGCTTCATGGCACCGCAACGTGAACGACCTGGACATCCACACCTGGTTGCCAAATCACAAGTGCAAACGTTTGCTATCAAGAGCCGTGCGGCTGGATATGGACGCTTGTGAAGGAACGGCGGCAGAGGGCTTTCAGGTAAAAACCGTTTCAAGTATATGGACCATGCATGCATAAATGCACTCCCTAGGATCCAATGGCTGTGCATACCTCTAGGAGGTGCACAAGAGCCTGGCCACCCCAACCCATATCGGGCAAACCAGGGGGTCTGCTAAGGAGGCTTCCCTTGATCATCACCAAGTTCATTGACAGCGCCACACACCACAGACTGACAAGCAGTCTGTGTGCCAAACATCACACCGCGCCCTATTCCTGTGCAGGCACGCATCCTTTACAGGCATTCCCCCTTAACCCCCCCCTCTCCCCCTCCGCCTCCTATAGGCCCCCAGCACAACATGCTTGCACCGCCAACACTTCGAGTGAACACAGAACGTGGAAAGGTGACACTGTAGTGCAGCCAATCCACACCCAACTTGAGGACAGAATAACAAAGCACCTTGATGAACAGCCAGCAGCTGTTTAACTGGAGCCTCTTGGCCCCGGTCACAGCGCACACCCTCGTGCTCGCCCTCCTGCTCCACGTGACCTACCATAGCCTTCTGGTGACCGCAGCCCCACACCCAGCTCAGCACCACAACCAGATAACGCTGCTGGACGGTCCCTTGGTCCTCCGCTGGGACCGGCCTCCAAAACACTGCCCGAAATATCTATCAGCAGGGGGGCCAAAATACGTCTTCAACGTGATCAGCGTGACGGCAAACACAGGCAGGCTACTGGAGCTCCTCCCCTTCTGGGTGCCGCAGCTCAAGGGGATGGATGCCAAGGTGGTTGTCTATGTTTCTGGTGAGTTGTTTGGGAGCCAGGAAAGGAAGCATTTGGTGTTCTTGTAAATCACTCGCATTGCCACGTGGTAACTGACAGGTATTCTGTGTTGCAGCTGAGCCCTTTCCTCGGGACCTCGTCAACCTCACACTGACCCACCCTTGGCTTTCCCTGGTGCCGCTGGTGGCAAAGAAGATTGGCGCACGCACTCAGAGTGTGCTGACTCACTCTACCACACAGGAGGCGGGTTGCGACACGCAGTGGTTTTTGAACGGTAAGAAAACCTAGCCGTTGTGTGTTGAGACAATCAAGAGGGAGCCAACCCGTGCTCACTAGACATTTGGAGTTGTTGTTGCAAGAATTCGCCTTGCTTACTAAAACAACTATGAATTAGAAAGGCAAAAAGGGCTCCACTTCTGCTACTTAAGATAAGAAAATATTATATAACTTCAATTTGCTTTTTTTACCCATACATTGCAATTACAGAAGTTACAGAAATTTAGTGACAGTGCTGAATTGAAATTTAATGTAATTTGCATTGTAGCGCACTGAAAATCTATGCACCCCACCTATGCATCCTCCGCACCCCACCGCATGGCAGTGGATGTTCCTCCAACATCTGCATTCCCTCTACATGTGCAGGCGACGATGACACACTGTGGTGGCCCAAAAACATAATTGCCATGCTGGAGAAGCAGAACCCCTGGGATAAACTGGTATTTGGCTCGATTTCTGAAGAAGCGGCCCAGATCCGGCGGTTGGGTCGGGGAGTGTTTGGCGGAGCCGGCATGGCCTTTGGGGCCGGGGTGGCTTACCACATGGCTTCTGGGGCATGCAAGTTGAAGTCGTCTGCATGGCTGGCCGGGGACCGGTATTTTGAGGAGTGTATGCGTGTCACAGGGGCGGTGTTTGAGCATGCTAGGTGCATGCACCAGGTGGATCTGAGCGGCGACGTGAGCGGGTTTATGGAGGGGTATGTGGCCTTGCACGGCCCCCTGTGCTCTCTACACCATGTCCAACACAGGCAGCTGCAGGTAATAATTCTTTGTGTCCCTGTTTACTTTTTCTTGTTGTTGCATATTCCGTGATTTTTCCTATCGGTATGTTTCTTAAATACATTTGCTTATTGTGTATATGTACAAATGTGAATATATATACATGCAAGTATATATATTATATGTTTCTGAAATATATTTGCTTAATATATTTATATATATATATATAGATGTATGTGTGTATATATATGTATACTCCTACTTCCTCATGGGATATTTATTTATTTAATTAAAATTAATAATTTTTTTGCAGCTCATGCCGGGGAGGGCCAACCAGGACGCAATCCAAGCCATGTATGCAGCGCACGCCGCCGCACCGCACCTCTTCCTGCGCAGGTGGGGACAGTGCATGTAGATATTCCCGTCCTTTCATTTGTGTTTCCTGACCAGGAGCTACATGGGCTGGCATGCGCCTCTGCGTCTATCGCGCTCTTTCACAATGACGTGCTAGGCTGGGGGCAGGGAGCGTTGTGTTGTGTCATTTATTCCATCTCACTGCATTTATTCCCCAGTAAAATCTTGTTCTCATCAAAAAAAAAAAATCGTCTCGTACATTCTCCCATGTTAATTATGATGTTAATGTTTATTTATTTCCTGATATGATTTTTTATGTATTGCTAGGTTTGTGCTCCAAGACTTGGTGCACAACTTTACTCTTGTGCTCACGGCGGGCTACTCCATCCAGATCCTTGTACCGCATATGCCGCAACAGACCGACCTGGAAGCTACAGAGGCCACCATGTCCCAATGGGTCCCCGTCCACCTGCCCAAGCAGCAATTTGAAGGCTACATGTTCCGCACGCGCCATAAGCAGGAACAGAAGCACTCTTTCTTTTGGCAGCGATCGGAGGGCAACGGCACGGTGCATGTTTATGGGCACTCCCGACAGCCCAACATTACCCTGGTTGTCACCCGGAGCACCTGCCCTGATGGCATGCAGCTGTGCACCCGCGAGACGCAAGCACCTGCCCCTGGCCCTTCCTTGGCAAGGAACAGCGCGGCCTTGCCAGTGCTTGCATCAAGGCAATCGCTGGAGACCTTGGTGGAGACCCTAAAGGCCCTGAAACTGGGCGCTGGCCAGATAGACCAGCATGCAGCTGTTGCCGTGCTGGTGCTGGATAGGCAAGTGTGTGGGTGGCACTGACTGAGGCCCAATCGGTTGGCACGTGATTCATCGGGCGGCAATGATACAAAGTTCACTGTTTTATTGTAGTGTTCCGTTCCTGATTCCATTTAACAGAGTTCCAACTCATGAGGTTACCACCCATGGGGCATTGCGTGACTTTGTCGTGTGGCATCAGTGTAGAACGCTGCTGCTTTCTAGGGTTGTTGGCGCTATAAAACGGCATACGCAATATGAAGCAGTCATGCCCTAGAGTTTACAGTGAAGTGCTTTTTCCACAATCGCCATCTGAAAGGCACCACCATGGCAGCTGCTATGCAGCAACCAGCACTTATGCGCACAGCGTGCTGCACAGCATGAACAGGCTTCCCCCATGCTGCTGCCGCCATGTTCCTGGCTAAATGGGTGTGATGCATGACCTCCAAGGTGGTGCCGCTAAAGTTAAACCATGGTCTTGTTTGTAATGCTGAAAGTAAAACTCAATAAAGCAGTGCAGTAATTGCAGCCTGGAAGGAGCTGCGCAATCATGCATAATATGCATTAAATTATTCAAGGTGCACTTGGCAGCCTGCACAATAAAAAATAGGTTGCAAATAAATTGCAACCCAAGCTGCCATGTTTGCCATGGCAAAGATATTGGAATTAAAGTGGTCAACCTGGTGCTCAAACAGGTATACTAGCAGCTGCTGCCAAGATACCCACAGACGTAGGCCATAACAAAGGCGATTAACACAGTGCCTGAGTGATAGACCTGGGGTTGCTGCATTCGCCATTCCCTTGCCTACGCCGCAGCCAACACCCACGCACATCCAGGCCCACACCCACCACCACAACTGTCGCCAGTGTTGCTGACATTCCCGCCACCCATTGCATGAATTCATTCCCCTGTGAAAGGCTACGCATGAGAGCAGCCCCCACGTAGCAGTTTGCCCAGCACATCACACACAGCGCGCGTCCTAGCCAAGCATGTGTCCATTGCCAATATGGACGAAGTGGCCCCTGTGCAGCAGGGCGCAGGATGCCTGCCAATACCTGCACAAGGGTGGTATAAGACTATGTGAGAAACCATGTGCGAAACTAAAAAGTGACAAAGCAGACCAGACAGATGTCATATAACAGCCTGTCGGAGACGTTAGAGAAAGCTGTAGGAGCTCAGCTAAATAAGAGAAAGGGGGTATCCTCCTGTGGATAGGTGTTGAAGGTATTCATTCTGTCCCGGCCACCCATCCTACCCTGGCGCCCTAGCTACCCACCTGTGCGCCGGTCGCCACAATGGCTGCTATGCCCATTACCCGATGTGCATACCCCACCCCTCCAGCAGTCGCCTCCCACGGTAAGCATGCGAACGCAATTGCGCTGCTGGCGGCAAACAGCGCTGTGGCCAACAACTGCAGTTGCGAGGACAAAAGAACAACGAGTGTAACCAATGTGCATACAATCCTTTAACCATAATTAAAAAAATACTGTAAGTAGCGTTTACAGAAACAAAAATATTCTAAGCCAAACCACCATACTAAAGACAGTCCTAGGTTGTCTGAGCCGTTTTTCTCGGTTTTTTGTTGTGGTCAATCTTGCTTATCTTGTTCGTCAACAGTACATGTTTATTTACCTAGCTGCTTCCGGGTGCAAACTTCTTTGCGCATGGAAATTCCCTTTTTTGCACTGTTCCACTGTAACCACTGTGACATTGACACTACATAAATGCAACTTAAATAAAGCATGGTCAGAAAGAGTGCTTTCTATTATGTATGGGTTGTCGCAACATCTATGGAATGTAACACAGTAAAAACCTGCATCTCTGCAATCTCCCAGATATTGTTTTAGCAAAATATAGGGTTATCTGGTGCTGTATGAATTAAATGTGCTGTATGCAAAACATTTGTGCAAACAATGCAGCCCCACCTGCAGCCCCCAGTGCACCTCAAACCACACTGCCCGCCTTGGCTTGCCACTCCTTGTGTGGACCACAGGGGAAGTGCACACCCAACGGTACCGTGACGCAAGCACACCACATGGCGCCGCCACCAGCCATGCCAATGACATCATCACACCATGCCACATACCCCATGATTGGTAGGTTGGGGCCGCCGATGGGGCAATGGATGCTGCATGCAGAGATTTGTCACTGGCTTGCATAGAACATAAAAAGGCTATGACATTAATTGAAGGCTGCCATGCCAGGCTTTAATTGCATGGCTGCAGTAATTATCCATTTTATACTTTGAATGGCCGACTCAGTGGTCTATTAGCCTAATTCATTAGTGTAACAGAGTATATTTGCGTTTGTTTTAGAGTTCATTTTATCATAAACAATATGAGTTAATTTATACAGAGTTGTGTATCACTGGAACAAGCTGATCAGGATGAAAAGGTGACAGTGCATTGAAATTGGAGCCTGAGACGGTCGCTTGGAAGAGTGTAATTAGTACAAAGTGCCAACACATGAACGACTATGTTGCACTGTGCACTGTATATACACATATGCACAGCTCAATACGGTTTTTCCAATGGTGTAAATGTTGTGCAATTTTTTGGCATTTTTTTTCATTTCCTTCTACAATTAGGCATGTAGTGTGTGTCGTGAAATTCAATGGGCCTCAGCAACACCACGTAAGGTATGCCTCAATGACAGAAGGTAAGCCTCAATGGCATCAAAGTTGCTACATGTGCACTTTAATTGTATTTATTGCAGGCAGACTTGGGCCTATGATGGCCCCCATTGGGCATCTGAATCGCAGAAAAGTTTGCATGGAAAAATCTCTTATAGCCATCATAGAATTAAGTGCACTATAAGGACGCTTTGCCTACTACACATACCTGGATCTGCCGATGACCCAAACCTCAGCAGTACCCCGCCAGTTTCATAGTGCATTGAAAGTCGAGCGAGCTTGCCCAGTGCCCAGTTTATGGGAATGCCTGCAGGGGTGGGGGACTAGGGATATGGGGGAGCGCATAGGCATATCAATAAACACCAAGGCGGCACACAGCACATAGCCAGTATGATGTGTCCATGTGTACCTTCATACCTTATGAAGGTACATATGTACACACCATACTGGTTATGTATACATATGTATGCCATCTATGCCATCTGGAGCCCATCATTTCAGGTAATATTGCATGTGTGTTTTGTATACCAAAGTTTGGGTGGTCGTGTGTGTGGTGGCCACCCATTGTATTGATCTTGCCATATGGTGGCACAATCACTTGGCAAATGTGCAAGGTAACAGCCAACTAATGCAGCCGGATTATTTTGGTGATAGGTGCACAACCTGCTTCCATGTTCAGCTCTGCCGACACCCCTGCCTGGCCATCCTTCAGCATTCTGTGGAAGCACATAAGGGTGGAGCTGGTAGATCCCTGTCCTGTCCTCACCACCCCCATGCCCCTTGCCCATCCTGCCACTGTCACGTCTTCCTGGTCAACAGCATAGCTTGTGGTTGTGTAGGGTTGGATGTGGGCCAGGAGGGTTTTGGGGTCCACCCAGGCGATGACGGAATCAGATGGTGACATAATGCCTACAAAACGAGCATGCCAAATATGGTGAGTGATGTAAGTACAGTGAGTGTGCGATAAAGTATCAGGGTGCAAAAAAAGAGAGACCTCGTTCATTTGCAATATTGCAAGTCTAATTTGAACAATGCAATAAATGCAACTAGGCGCATCGGCGCGCGCACACCGATGGCATTATTTGTTGGCATCTGACAACGCAACTGTACAGATCATGAGCAGCACTGCCAGGGGTTTAAAGACTAAAAACTTTGTTGACAACATCTTGAGATTGAGATAAATCATCGTGCAACCCTTGCATTTCCTTGTTTCCTGAATATTAAATTTATTTATCTCTCTAGCTTGTCCCATCAGCTAGACAACTGCATATATGTCGCCATACCTGCTTAAACAAGCACATGAAAGGCAATGTATATATTCATCAATACACAGCTATCTGTATGTGCACAAGTACGTGTGTTGTACTCACCCACAGTAGCAGGGAAGGCAAGCGCCAAATAGCCACTTGTTTCTGCCTCCAATGCCAGGTGCAACACCATGCTTTCATTCACCACTATGCAGTCGGTGGCCAAATTCCTGCTGCCATTTACTTCATTGCTTCCCTCAGCATTTCCGCCGTTGGCAAAAGGTGATGCAGTTGGCATGGAGGCACACGGCATCACCGGTGGGGCAGGTTGTGGGCCAATGTCTGGAGTGTGGTCACTCTCAGGTGGCTGTGCACCAGCCCTCATTGCATGAGCCGCCTGAGGTACTTGGACCCCTCCTGTGTTTGCATTGACCTGGTATGTGGCGGCGGCAGCGGTGCAGCCATTGGCGGGAGGTGGTTTGGATGCAGATAGCAGGCTGTAGTGGAGGGTTGCAGTGCCAAGAAGGAGAGAGCATTGGTAGCCCAGCGGCGAGGTGGCACATAGGGACCCAGCCTGCGATGTTGAACCCAAAAGTTTGTGAAAGAGATATTACGTGTGCCATGCAGAGTGTAGACTGGGTTTCATAATTAGTACGTGTGTTTGCAATTGTATGCACTCGTAGATCCTTGTATGGGCTGTTCAACCCAATTGATTGTTATCAACTCAATAGGATGTTATAGGATCCCTGTTATTCCTGTACAGTGTGCAGGAGCGTAGTCTGTTATAACTTAATTCCTAAGCCTGGATAAGGCTCTTGGTGGAAGTTTCAAATCCAGTGGGTGTGGCTGTCATGCGCATCATTTGTGTGCACATCGAAATCCGGATGCCGCACTAGACATACGTGAGAGCTTGCATCTAATGCATCTCTGAGGGGAAGAGAAAGGGTTGTAAAATCGGGTTTAGACAAATACACTCCCCCTCCTCCCCCTCCGACCCCCACCCCACACCCCACACCCGCCCCCTCGCGGTACTAGTACTGCTATCGCAAGTACGTATACGCACCTGTGAAGGTGATGGTCCCAGGTCAGCGGGGGGTGCTGCTACAGGTGTTGACGTAGCTGATGATGGCAAGCCATATGAGGCAGGTGTGGGTGCATGGTCGATTGGGGCTGACCTAGCACCTGCACCATATACATTTGGATGAGTAGGGTGCAAAAACACAGATGCATTAAGATGGACCTTATTGCCCCAACGTTAACTCAGGAGTGGTGATCACTTGGTGGCCACTTGCCTGCTGTTACCAACCTTCAAACAAACGGGAGTGCATGGTGTGTGGCTATGTGGCCATTGTTTGTTGATAATTCCTACCCAGGCCATGCAATGCGGCCCATGAGTACGATAGGCATTTCTGGCAGCTAAGTGGCTGTGTGAAGTGTGCATGGCAGCAGATGTGGTGTGTGGCAGTGAAGCATGGCTAGCAGGTGGGGTGTTGACTGGCAGGGGGTGGGCTCAGCTAATTGAAAGTAAGGTGCTCCCTACTGGCTTGATCAGGTGGTGTGCACATGAAAAGTTCCATTAAGCAGATAAAGAAAATAAAGCAGGGCACCACAACACCTGTTTGCTGGCTGGGGCATTTATCTATGCTATTCATACTGCTGACATATTAGAGGTTAGGATATAGAGTAGAGTGCTGCACAAAATATATATTGTGACTTATAGAAGATAGATTGATTGCACATGCCGGCTACACCGGGATGGCTGGCTCAATGTGACCCGGCCCCACGAACGCACAGGTGGCGCTGGCGCATGACCAGTCGGGGGCAAACGTGGCTTTGGCGTACAGTAGTGGATGGGCTTCGCCCACCGTGCTCAGCACATGCACCTCCAGCTGCGTGGCCTTCCCAGTATACCCTGCACAAGTGCATGTAGGGAAATGCAGAAACAATTATGGAATCGTAGGCAGATGGATGCGAACAAATAATTAACTGTAGCCTGTTCTCGTACAATAACGTTGCTTAGAAATGGCCATCCTGGGAGTTGGCAAAGGGCCGGCATTCCCTTTCCTTGTGTTCACTGTATTGGCTACCATGTTGAATGTCAGGTGATGCAAACGTCGAAGGCGTTACGCAAAGTTTGTATTTTAACCATTGATACATGATTATTCCATGGGCACTTCACAGCACTGTGTACCATGCCGCCGTTTGTCAGGGCGTGGCATGCAAGGATAAATAGGCATGATAATGTTACCAGGTGCTGCACTTCAATGCCACACCCTCACCGCCACACATACAAGTGCTTTATACTGGGTTGTCTGACTGCTGCGTTCCAAACATACGCTACCTGTGCAGGGTGCTTTCCATGTCAGCTCCCAGGTGTCAAGGCCGCTCCCTGGAGGCTCCATAGCACTGGTGGCATAGCGATTTGAGCTGCGTACACATGCAACATGTGATCCAAACTGGTACCAGCTACCGCTCCTTACATGCCTGCATGCTGGGGCAAGGCATGCACGCATGACTACATGGACTATCCAGAGTCAAGGTCACAATCAAGCAGATGTGAGTCAACAACATGAATAGCATTGTATGTAAGCTATGTGACTGGTTCACGTTTGCATGGAATATGTAGATTAAGTGCCCAGGGTTGACTTGAACAGCTTGGCCTGTTTCAAAAACGATCCCTAATTTTGGGCACTTTAGAGACAGTGCTCGGCAGGCAATTACTGAGGGAAGTTCCGGTGCAAAGGAAATAAAAAACTTTGGAGAACAATTGTACGTGGCTTAGTGTCATTATTAATTTGTTGCAAAACAGGCATCAAAAGTAACATGTTTGTAGGTAATGATCAGGCCCTACCATCCAAACATGTCCAGTGGGGCCTCATCTGGCGGAGGCTGTGGGTTTGTCAGGGCCCCAAGGTTGGTGGTCACGTAAATGAGACGGGGAGTGCGGAAGAACAGCTGCAAGCATGGGATGGGAAGGTAGAGATGGGAAGGCGGCATAATTTGGAGTCACATTGGTATATGACAGCAGGTTGGCCTGGACCATGCTCATTTGGGTCTTAGAGAGTGTATCAAAATTATGCAGTGCACTGCCACCACCTTCCAACATTTGGGGAAACTGAGGTGGGGCAAGATATATAGAAAACACACTTGTGTGTAACCTTTCTTGTTCCCTTAATTCCTTCACTCACGCAGAAATTGCAATGTACCCACATGCAAAATGCTGGCCCGTCTGGACCCCTACTTCCTCTAACCCCTTTGCCCCAGGTTGCTCAGGTTGCCCACCCACCTGCAATCCATGCGGCTGGCCGGGGCACAGCCGCCCAGAGGCATTGTTGACAGAATGCACAGTAGAAACTCCTGGTGCATCTCGAGCTTGCTCCGCAGGCTGTGTAAGCTGTGGGGCAAGTGATGGGTTCAGGCGAATGTCGACCCCCCTGCACAAACCAGGATGCCAAGGATGTCATGGGCCTTGTCCAAGTAGGCAGTATGCTGCATGTCAACGTAGTCAGTATAGTTGGTATGCTTTAAGATATACTAGATATACACAAGTATAGTATCGTAATCTGCGCTTGTACATTGCAACTGCAGATACAGGCATTATCTGTCGCCAGGTGATAGTCAAATATCTGACCCATAAGCCTCAGAGAACAGATTCTAGATGGACACCTTGTGAGGCCCCATGCACCCTGACGGAGACAGATTTTTTGGAGGGTTCCAGGGTGGGCGTCA
Organism: Heterotrichella gracilis; assembly: GCA_032358255.1. Taxonomy (NCBI): domain Eukaryota; class Xanthophyceae; order Tribonematales; family Xanthonemataceae; genus Heterotrichella; species Heterotrichella gracilis. Next base: position 17,826 of record JAULBX010012652.1, on the reverse strand, counting down.
CACACGTGTCGGGTTGTGGTGCACCATGCGGTCCCAGCGCTGTTGTGGGCAGTGCGCTGCAGTCCTCCATGCTGTACCCCGCCAAATACAGCACTGGATATGCCTGGGCTGAATCAAACATGACAGCCAAGGCCACCACTACACAAACCCACAGCAACCTATGCAGTTGAGGTGGCCACTGGAGTGGAGACAGTGTTACTGGTATTGCAAGTGTGCTCATCTTGGTAGGTGTGCACTACTTGCAGCTGGCCTCAGTCCTGGCTGGGAGTACTGGGAGTCTCTCTGCTGCCTCAGCACGATATGCAACAAAGGTTAGTAGTCCACAGCCGTAGCATCTAGCTCGGCGTCCAACTCCTTCCACCTTGGCAAGCGACGGTCATAGACAAAGCAGCAAGTGTACACCCAGTGTCCACCTTGCGTTCCACAACCTGCCCTTTGCGACCTCTAGTTTGACTGGTGTTCACCAAGTACATATGGTACTGTTTCTGAAGGCCTCGTAACGCTTGCTGCCACTCCAACGGGTACCTAGGTGCAACGGGTACACAGGCCAGGCACACTCTTCGCCGCCGCGGGCCGCCCTGGTGTAGCCACTTCGCGCGCCTTTGTGCCTCCATCCTACGTTGTTGCACTCAACTATCCTTCTCATTTCAGTGGTGGATAAGGTTGCATTGCTGCAACGCGAGTGGTAAGGGTGTGTCACCCAAAAAAGCGCGTGCCTGGCCAGCGCCTGGGAGATGGTGGCAGTCGAGTCCCCTCAAATGCCTGCCACTTGGGCTGCACTGCAGGCTGAGCCTTGATTTGTTTTGTCTGATTTGATGTGGAAAAAAAACAAAAAACGGGGGCATAGCAATAACGCGTGGGTCATGGGGGTCCAGACTCCGGGAAGGAATCAGCCTGGAAAGCCATCACATGCCATGATTTAGTATATTTATTTTGGCAGTGCTAGGACAGCCCAGCAGGAACGACAAAGTCTTTTTGTCCAGCAGAGGGGTCAAATTTAAAATATTGCCCCCGGTTTACTACAAAGTTTTGCCGTAAATTAATTGCAGCAAATGGTTACATGTTTGAAGGGGAAGCATTTATACATGCTATAGCGCCGCTACGATAGCGTATCTTATATGGAACGATCACTACACTGACAGCCTACAGCCTACCCCTGGCAAGCCCGGACGCTATCACTGACCAGTCAGGAAATGGCGTGCAGACAAGTGCACATATGCTGCTGGTGGTTAAGACTGTATACCATGTATATTATATTGAGCCATGCTATGCAGAAGGTAACTTTAAGTCATTTCAAATCCTCTTCCAATCACAAGGCGTCAAGGCAGTGAAGGTCTAGAAGGTCACTTGAGGGCCCTGGAGTGCGGCATTGTGATAGGCGTGCCGTTCTAGCCGTCCACATTGATGATGTAGATGATGCTAGCAGCTGACGGCATGTTGGCTAACATCACCATCTGCCCTGCAATTTAACCAGTTGTCTAGTAGATTATTAACACCAGCTGTTGAGTTGCATTTACAGACAGGAATGCTGCCGAGGCCATAAACTGGTGATCATGTCACATATGTCACAATGGGTCATGAATTACCAGGGGAAGCTATAAAATTTTGAAAACCAAATTTTCAAGTGTCATGCAACAGTTTGCAATCATTTTTACGAACTGTCATCGGACAACATGGCAAGGGGATAATACCCCACCTACACACAAAACTGTGACAGGTGGACAAGGTGCCCAAATCGCAAGGTGATCAGGGTTGCACATCGACAGTCCAATTTCAAGTGGCATGCAATGTTTTCAGATTCAACGTTGCTAATCCATACTTCTTTGGTGCACTGGAGTGGTAGATGAGTTGTTAACGCATGTTAGGCTCACTGCCATTCAATGCAGCTGCCCTAGATACCCTATTGCAGTACTTCATGTACTTCATGCAAGCCTCCTCCCAGTGGCCCTCTTTGGTGGAGGGGACTTCTGCTTTGGTGGTGGTGCTTTCTTGGTGGGTGGTGGTGATTTCTTGGTGGGCGGTGGTGATTTCTTGGTAGGTGGTGGCGATTTCTTGGCGGGTGGTGGTGATTTCTTGGTGGGTGGTGGTGAATTCTTGGTGGGTGGTGGTGATTTCTTGGTGGGTGGTGGTGATTTCTTGGTGGGTGGTGGTGATTTCTTGGTGGGTGGTGGTGACTTGGCAGGGAATGGTGGTGGTGGTGAGACGGGTGGTGCTGGGGATGGTGGCGCAGGTGGCGGCGAAACTGTGCAATCCGCGTTGTACGTGCCAATTGAAGCAATTGGGATGTCAAGCGCAGCGGCGAACGTGTTCAGAAGTGTCTTCACCTGAGGCAAGCGGGAGGGGGGTGTTTGGTTTGTGCCATTTGGTCACTTAGGGAACGGCTGCACCTGAACGAACATTTCTTTTGTCACGTATATACGATTACACAATAGGCCAGATAATTACCGGTAGTACAAATTAGTTATCAGCCTGTCGGATAGAGGAAGGGTTCTTTTGCTTAGACCCAGGCCTGGGTGGAGTTAACTAAGAAAAAGAGCAAGCAGGCAAGCCTGTACACATCCTGGCGCAGCATACCTGGGTGTATGACACTGTGGGTGGGGTTCCTGCCACGTCCAGTGCCTGCAGCAGTGCTGACACGCCAGTGGCTGCCGGGCCGGTTGGCGCAAGGGGTGCCAGGGTACGCAGGAATGTGTAGGCCTCAGCCTGGATTGAGATAGGATTGGGTGCGCTAGGTGAGCGCGTGCATTTGGCGTGTTCTACAGGGGGTTCAGCAGAGTAATAGCAGGCTGTAGGTATCGGTGAATGAGACATGTTGTGCACAGTACTGGCTAGTCAAATGCTGGCTGTATGCCACCAGCAATTAAAACTGTACAGCGTACATCCAGAAAAACCAGTTACAGATACAGTTGCAAAGCGCATGTATAGTGGTACAAGATGAGCCAATGCAGTAAAGGCAGAGGATATTCATACGCATGAATTTTACGTCGACTTTGCGTAGCCTATATCCTCATTGCACCTTGAGCAACACAATTCCCTACCTGCAAGCGTGGCTTGTCCCCCACCCCTGCCGTGCCCCAGCGCCTGACGGCAGAAAGGGTTGCTTGGATGTAGATGGTTGCTATCGCCCCCACCAACTTTGCTTGCGCTTGGGAATAGCCTGGTGCGTCGCCCGCTAGTGCAGCAGCCATCATGGAGCTGTAGGCGGACACGACAGCAGCATTTGTGGAGCTGCAGTGCACATATGGAAATATGTCGCCATGTCAGCAGTGGGGTGGTGATGAGGATGAAAATATATACATGGTCTAATAAAGGCCATGTTGCATTTTCAACAGGCCAAACAGGCGTTTGTAGAGTAAGTGAGGTAGATGCATTAGTATAATTTTTGCTACATGTGACTGGATAGACAGTACTACTGTATTCCAAACATCAAGGTTGCTGCAGCTTAGTGCATTAGTGCATTAATGCAGCACATGGAATGGCTACAGATATTGGAACGCCTGGCAGGGATTCGTAGATGTTGACTGCACCAGCGCACCTGATTGTGCATCCCTGTGCCTGTGCTCCAAATTGTGCCCCCAGTGCCTCAGCCATGCCGTAGAGTGAGCAATCGGGTGTGCGCCCGGCCCATATGGCCCATGCCTCGTCCACATTGTGGGGGGCACCTGTGGGATGAAAGTTCTAGCTCAGGTTCCTCCAAGCAAATTCAGAGAAAGGCTATGCATGCACTGCTTGTGCTCTCCATCTTGTGGCAAGCGCACATACCCACAATTGCTGCTGCAGGTACTTAATTACACTAGTGCTGAAGCCACGACTCGCTGCTATAGGGTTTCGGATTTAGAGTTTAAAAAGGTCCACTATAAAGCACATACAGCATCTCAGAAGGAGGGCTGCAGGTACTTATAGCCCACAGGCTACAGGTATAGCCTAGGTTTGCCATCATATGATTTTCTGCCTCATCTCCTGTGCATTTCATGTGCAAACTGCTCACCTGTTGCCGGTGCAGTGTTGTTGACTAAGACTTTTGCGTAGCCTGATTCAAGCTCGTATAGCAGATAGCTCACCAGCAAGGCACGTGAGCCGTGGAGCACCGCAGACCCACGAGCGCCACCGCTACGGCCAGCAAACCGTGCTGCAGCATACAGTGCAATGTGAGTGTGTCTCTGTTATAGATGGTTACACACACATGTATCAGAGCAATGGAACCTGCGGTGGCTGGATGCCATAAACCTCGAACTACAAACACAGATAATTTCAAGGTTGCCTGAGCATATATAATTAGCTTGGGTTTTTAGCAACCTAACCTGTAGCTACAATATTACTACAACTGATCACCACCCCTCCCAGTCTACCTAATCTGCACTGTTCTTGCTTTAATCCAGTCTTCTGGCATGAAGCTAATGGTGCTCACTACTGCAACTCTATACCGCTTCAACATGGCATGTTGCTCATTAATGTAATTTCAAACTTGATCATACGAGGTAACTACAAGATCCTAAGCTTGCTTCACCCTCCCCGCCCACACCACATGTGACTCACCACCCAACCCACCTGTTCCATTCCCAGCTGCCCCAATGTAGTCATCCAGCCATGTGCGTGACCCGAAGTACGCAGCAAACTGGTTGAACAGGGTCAGGTTGCGGTTGGATAGGGCAAAGGCTGCAAGGGAGGGAAACCAACCTTGTGAGGGAGAGTTGTGACAGGAACCTGAAGTGAATAGCTGGTTGCTTTGGATGGGGTAGACTAGGTACACAAAAAAATCGCTGCAGGGATGGAACAGCAGTGCACAACACATTGCCATCTGCTTTGGCAACATGTTCAAGGGGGTTTGGCGGTGGTGGTCTGGGAGGTCAGGGTACAGCACATGTAGCTACTCGTCAACACTTTTTTGCAATGCGCACACAATGCCGCAACTCTCCAAGCCTACCTTTTAGGGTCCTGAATCGGCCAGTGCCCAGCAGCGAGCTCTTCCCATCGGCATACACGCTGACCGCCCCTGGCAGGTCTCCAGACCCCACAGCCTCCTCAATAGCGCACATGTCGTCAGACAAGTACAGGTAGCCTGGGTAGCCACACGCCAGGGTAATCAGGGGGTGGTAATAGGGTATGAGAATAGTGAAAGGTGACAAGGGTGCAATGTGGCAAAGGGGGACTGTAAAAACAATCCTGGTTGTAACCTGGTTGCTATGGCGGGCACCCATCATTGTTCTGGTATTTGTTGGTTTGTCTGGTTTCTATCAATATTGTAGCCACGTGCACAGGGGAGGAAAAGTTAGAGTGCGGAGCAAGGGTATCTGAAAGCAAGACGGGGAGCAATTGCAAAATGCATTGGGCCAAAATGATGGAGCAATTGCAAGGACCAAGGGAGCCAGGGTACTAGGATCAATAAATTGAAGGTTGGGACACGGAAAGACTCACCAGTGTGGGATGAAAAGAAGTGCATGGATAAAGTGCAGGGTGTGTAGAGAGTTTGTACAGTGAAGGAGGAGTTTGCAAGATTGGAGTATTTTACACCACGTCGTGCTGATCTCATAGATCTGACAGACTCACACATCTCACTGCGTACTCTCATTAACCCCTGGGGTGGCCACCATACAGGACAACGGATCGTACCCACCTCCTACTGAGCCAGCAAACGTGAAGCCTAGCAGGTTTGTCCCCGTAGTGTTGATGTTGTTTATCACCGCTGGCATAAAGGTACAGGTGGACCCGAGTGTCCCCAGGGCAGCTGAAGACAGGCCCATTGCAGACAGCACCAGGCGCATGTCACCGGCAACCTGGGAAAGGAGGAGGGGGCGGTGGTTGCACTCATGTACCAACCACTGTGTAACCAAGTCAGGATATTGTAACATATTTATGCCGAATATTTCAAATGTGAGCTCTCCCATTTAGTACAATTGCCTGGTGGTAACTTCGACGGTGACACAATGAGAGAACATTTTAGGTCTCGAATGTTAACGTCTTGGTAGGTGGAAACAGAGGTGGACAATTGTGTGAACATAGCACTTGGCAGGGCATTTGAATTGTTTACATTGCACTTGTCGAGTAAATTTGACTCGTACGTCTCAGGAGAGGGTCCAAAACCTCTGGATGCAGAAACACAACCTGAAAAAATGGCTGCATGTGCAGTTGGTTACTGCCTTGTCAACTGTAGATCACCTCTGCATATAAGACAACAACTAGACTGTGACACTTAAACCTTACCTGAGTGTAGCTGATGGAGCTGGCAGAGTTCACTGTCTCTGGCCTCAGCTTCTGCATGACAGACAGCACAGCTGCGGGGGATCTGGAAGCACCCAGGGGGGCGACAGTACGGAAGAATGCGTATGCGGTGGCCTGGAGAAAAACAAGTCACAAGGGGATCACTTGCGGTTGGATAGGCCCAAAGTAGCTGGTGGTGATGGAACGAGGAATTTTGGCTGACGTCATTGGCCATGTATTGTATTCGGGCTCTTTACTGTATCATGCAGGGCAGGGATAGACAAGCGCGGTCAGAGCATGCAGGGTGACAGAGGATTACACTACATTATTGCATCCAATCAATGAGATTGATGAAATGTTTGCACCAGGTTTGCACCACAGCTACCTGCTTGGCCTTAATCAAGGACATGGACCCATGCATGTATTTTTGCAAAAGGCTTTTGTTCACTCCTGAACCCCGTCCTCAATGAAATACGAAACTCGGTAATTCGTTTTCCTCCAATCAAGTGCAAAGTCGAAGGGAAATTGTTCTGAGTGGCACGAGTGAACCCACCTGCCCCACCCCCACCCACCTGAATAGCGCTGCTGTTAGCTGCAGCGGCACCAAGCGTCTGCTCTAGCTGATCCACAGCCACCAGTGTTGACTGTGCAAATGCCAGTGCAATCTGCTTCACCAGGGCTGCCAAAGCAGCTGCATAGTTTGGTCCATCACCCGCTCGTGCTGCGACCATCATGGTGTTGTAGGAGGAGGTGGCTGCTGTGTTGACAGAACTGCGCGGGGAGTGTGATGGTGGTCATAAAACACAAGAAAAAGTATAAAGTATGTAAGTGTTTTTTTCTATCCAGTGATTCAAGTTGGCAAGTCAAAGTAGTGGGAGAAGAATTTGTTTTAGCGAAATAATATTATGAATACTCCTGACTTAACATATGTGTATGCAACCAACAGTGTCATAATAGATATAAGCAAAAATCCCCAGCCTCTGGTAATCTGTCCCACTTTTTTTTTTCTTTCTACAAGGAAGCCGCAAACCCTGGTTAATAAAATATTAAGATCAGTTTATAATTAATTATTGCCAAGGAGGGCTATTGCCTGCCTCTGATTCCTCACCTGACGCTGAGACGTGGGCCACAACTATCAAGCACATGTGCAACCCAGTTCTGTACATCCAAGAGGAAATTATCGAACCAGCCGACCTACCTCCCTTACCTAGGATATGCTGGCTAACATGCCTACTGTGCCGATCCTCACCTCACACTGCAATTATTGGCCAGAGTTCCAAAACCCGCCCCCGCCGCCTCTGCCAGACCCCAGGGGGCACAGGATGGGGTTTTGCCTGTGTAGAGTGCCCAGGCCTCATCAACGTTGTGGGGGGCGCCTGCGCATGCACACCCTAGATTAGGGTACTTAGGGTGATGCAGAGTTGATGGTTAAGGGACCAGGTGGTGGTGTCCGGTCCACCTCAACAGTGTGTAGGGCGCAGGAGGTAAACCCTGGTTTAGGGAGATCGAGAGGTTGAGGTGACCAGGGCGTTGTGACCTGGGATCACAGTTTGTGTGGAGCTCCCTCGGGTAAATTCTAGCTTGTGTTTGATGTGGGTTGTAGATTTCAGGGTGTGGTGCCAAAGTTTTATCAGCGCATTTGATGCCCAGATTGCGTCAGCGCATTGTGTGGAGGGCGCATCACAATGGAAGCCCTAAACCTAATTTTGGGTAATGCTTTTTAGTAGACAACAATGTTTTTTAGCAGACAATAGCCAAATGAGAAGAGGGTGCGGCACTCACCACCCATAGCTAGTTGTTTAAAGTGCTGCAACCCCTTGCATTTCTGGCATGCTCCAAATATGTGGTCTTTAATTTATTAAACTAAGCACTTTTCTAAGGCACTGCCCACCTGTTGCCGGTGCAGTGTTGTTAACCAGGACCTTTGCGTATCCAGACTCCAGCTCGTAGAGCAGGTAGTTGATCACCAGACCTCGGGAGCCGTGCAGGAGGGCGGCACCGCGCACGGCATCACTAGCTTGGGCAAACACACCTGTGCAAATGAAGTAATGAATAAGTGCAGCAACTGGAAGGGTGCATGTCACAGACTATGTAATAAAAAGTGCCCCAACATATGTGATCAACTAAGTATTAGGCGAAGGTAGGCATTGAAATGCTGTTGTATTAATTACTCAGCAAGTAATACAGCGCACTACGCACACCCGCACTCGTCACCCACGCGAGTACCCACCCTCACATCTAAGGCACTTCCTCCACCTACTCCACCTACTGCACCCCACCTGTGCCATTGGCTGCCGCTCCAATGTAGTCATCCAGCCAGGTGCGTGACCCAAAATAGGCAGCAAACTGGTTGAACAGGGTCAGGTTGCGGTTGGACAGGGCAAAGGCTGCAAAATGGCAGATGAGTCCGGTTGAAGCAGGCCAGGTTGCGTTAAATAGGGTCAAGGCTGCAGGGCAAGTGTGATGATGGTGGCAAACAGTTAACCAGAGTAAGGGTTAAATCGCTTAAAGTGTAGCATCATAGTATGGTCTGCCTTTGTGACAAGATGGGCTTACCACTGCCTGTACAGTTGCAAACACGGCTTCCAAGATTACAAGGTGGGCGCCGGCCTATAGGCTTATTCCATATCACTCTGGTTGAGAAATAGAAAGGAAATGATTTCTTCAGCTTATTACAATAATATAAAGATTTATCTACTGCATTTACTACATTGCCACGTGATGCCATGAGATGTCATGCAGCATTGGCCTAGATAGCTTATATAGCTTACATGGTCTTTTTGTTCATTTAGAGTTATTAGTACACTGCAGTAGTATAGGTAGGGCACTGGCAGAGTACACTTTCAACGCTGTGGCAGTGCCGGAGACACATATGTACCCTTAAGGGTCCTCGGTAGTCCAGAGCCCAGCAGCGAGTTCTTCCCCTTGGCATAAATGTCAGCGGCTGCAGACAGGTTTCCAGCCGCCAGCGCTGCTGCCATGTCACAGCTATCATCACTCAGGAACATGTAGCCTGCAGGGGAGCATGGGCGGGGGGGAGGGAGAGCGGGGTGTCAATACGGCACCAACAAAGTTTGAGCATCTTGGCAGAAAAAGAAACATCGACAAGAGTGTTTAGCTAGTATGCCAGTAATTACTTAAATTAAACAGTACATACACAGTATGCACACGGGACCAAACCAGCGCAATACAATCAGCATGCGCATGGCCATCCAACACCCATTCTAATATTTTATTGCGACAGGCAGCTTTTCAACCCTGAAAGTAATTTCAGGTTTTTTGTGTTTTTGAAAAAAGGGCCATCGCTAACCCAGCACTGTCAGCGATAGAAAATAATGAATGCTGTTGGCAAATCCGCGCCTGCAACATCCAAACACTGTACAACTAAAACATCTTGTAATAGCAGCTAAAACATCTTGTAATCTAAAACCTCTTGTATTTCGTCACGTTATTTTATAGACTTTAGACGTTGTGCATAGATTGTGTTAGGTCATGAGTGTTGTGCATAGGGTTGGCCGAGCTGATGATGATCATGATGGTGGTCGCATTCCTAACATTCCTTTACATGTAATGGCATGCGTCCATTTCAAGGTGCAAAACAGGTCCACACTCTAGGAAGGTTGCTATCGCGAACATCACCTGCCACATTGCCGGCGAACTTGTATCCTAACCAGGCGATGTCGGTGGTATTGGCCAAGGTGCCTTCGGGCAAGGTCTGGAGCAGGGTGCGTGCCCCAGTCCTGGCAGCGGCGGCCTGCAGGTGGGATGTCACCTGCAATGCACACACCAGCAGAACCAGCGCCGCCTTTGATGGACAGGCTAGAAGTTGCCTAGCCATCCTGCCAAGGCAAAGCAAACACGGCAACGCTGGGTTAGGCCTAGTCAACCCTTGTAGTCGATACGCACGCACCGATACAAAAAAATGGTGCTGGTATTACTACCCAACATCTGCACTGCCGCTGCTCAAATAGCCTTCAACCGTGCGCTCGTATATGCAAGCGCTTACTGCAAAAAACGTCGACTTACAACGCCGATAGCCTGTCAAAGGTAGTCAACGCGCAGTTTGCCTGGTGCAAGCGCGCTGCCCGCTCTGTGCCTGTGTGCCGCCGTGCAGCCACCCCCCTAGGGTGGGCCCTGGAGTGGCGTGCGGCACGCGCCAGGTGCAAGCTAAGCACGAAAGTTTTCCCTTCAGCAGCTCCTCGAGATTTTTTGGCCTTTGACTGGATAAGCATTTCTGGAGTGATTGGCGGCGGCGAAGCTAGCACGCTGCAGACAGTGCGACTTAACTGTGCAGGCCAGGCGCACGATTTCTTTAACCCGCGCGAAAAAGGGAAACCTAATATATCGTGTCGGTTTGGGTCTAAACTATCTATACGTTGCTCTAACGTGCAAATGTGCAGTTATTAGGTCGATTTACGACGCGATAGAATGGTCCCCCCTGCCCACCAAGCTTTACTCACCTGCACACCCTCCATACTCGTGATGGTGGCTTGGATACTGGCAGCAACATGCGCAAGTGCCCACCCACAGCATTGGGTAGATGCGGTGAACTCGATGTTTTCACAAGACGCCTCCAAGCGGTGCCTGTTGCATCCCGTGGGGGGAGGCGTATACGAGATAGCGGAGCACAAAGACCCTCGAACCGATAGGTGTGCGCATGCGCCAACCCCAGATCTTTCAACAGCTCAGCAGTGCTCCTGTATGAACCAGTGCGGGTGGCATATAGGATTGTGAACAACCACCCAGCCGAGAGCAAAACTTTTGGATGTTCAACCAACCAAACTCCAATTCATATTTTTCTTGTGTAAATGTCACACAGTATCAACTCACAGATCTGGCCATGTAGGCCATGTCTAGACTTCTTAGCCTGCGGGGTTAAGCACCCTCCACCAGTCGTGTGAGCCCAGGTTAGCGTCCTTTTTGTAACTGTCAGATACAAATGTTCAAAGCTGAGGCTCTGACAAAGTCCATTAATGGCCGCTAACCTCAGCTCTAACCTCACCCATTTTGGTCTAATTAACACACACCATGCATTGTCTAGAACCCTCTGTCTGTTTTTCCTTGATGTTTTTTTTAACCCATTACCATCCCCCCTCACTTGTCCTATCCATCGCAGTAAATGTCTCATAAGTGGTCTGATATTGTTATTTTGCCGTTCACTCTGCTGCAGCTCCTCCCGCATCACCCTAAGCCTGTCCGGCAGCACCTCCACCCGCACCAGTTTGTGCCCTGGGCAGAGACATACCCTCACCGTATCCTTCCCTGAAGATAGCTACCGGCAGGCATATGTCACATCAACCACCGGCACCTTTGGCTTCGCAGAGGACAAGGCATGGTGCGTGCACTGGACACTGTCAACTTAGTTAACTTAGTTTACTGCACATGAGCTTCAGTGGATGTAGTGTCTGCACGAATGTTGTAGAGGGCTAAAAGGGCATCGCGGTCAAGGAGAGGCCCTAGGGCTCTGCCTATACGGACAGAATGTGTGGCTAGCCACATATTCATGGGTCAAATGGGTACCAGGTGCCTGCGGTCTTTGTAGCTACAAATTTTATACATAAGATAAGACATGAGATAAAAACTATTCTGACACATAGGATAATATGAATGAGTTCATTAACTGCCGGTGTTGTTTTTCGCCGAATAAAAAAATGCCTCAAGTCGGAAGATAAACATGTCTCACTTAAAAACATATCATATTACTTTGGCCTATAATAATTAAAAGAAAGACTCATTCATGTTTATATTTCCGCCATTTGTTGATACCCCTGGCATCTGACACAATAATAGGGTGAACAGGTATTATGGGGAGAAGAAACTTGCATGTGAATTAAAATAATTAAAATATAGAACTGACAGGCACTTATGCTAAACAGCATTCCCATTCTTTTCCGGGATGGAAAAACGAGTGATATTGGATCAATATAGTAAATTTAGTACTTCCTGAGTCAAGATCTTGACCATTCCATTGCATTGACTGTCCCAAAAAACGCCATTGCTCCCGAGGGCCCGGGCCCAACGATGGGGTTCAATCATGATGACAAATGCCATAAATTCCAACAATGAATCATAACGTATTCATTGAGATTGTATCTAGAGACCGCTCCCATTCCACCTCCTTGCAGCTCCAACCGGTTTTGGCACAGCGAGGATGATGCTTTGGACCGCTTCACTCTCAATCTATTGGTGCCCTGCAGCGCAGCAGGTAGGAGGCATCTGCAGGCAATACGCACTATGCGCATTGATGTATATAATATGTGCCATGGGGAATGAGCTTGTATTGGGAGATGGGATATTCAAATACCTCCTCTTTTCAGGCTGGGCAACAATTGAAATACACTACAACCAATGGTACACGGTGTGGTTACCTATCAAGCTACCTACCACGCCACGATATAAACTTAAGAAAATATATACAGTTTGTGGGGATCTCCTATTTCACCACTCACGTTAACCCTTACTCCGGCCTGGAGCAATTTCATTAACTGAAATTCTGGCTCCTTTAACGTGCACATGTGTGCAGGTTATTACACACAAAAATTGCACTAAATGCACTCAAGCTGCACACTGGCATCACTGAAATTACGTCAGCACCTGCATCAGCACCTGCATCACGTGCATGCCCCATGTCGTAACTGTTAACAAGTGTGCGTCCCACATTGAGGTGTCAAGTAGTTACACGCATTTAGCAACCATGCAGTGTTTGTGACAGAATTAATGCTCTGCAATTGGCAGTTGGATTAATAGGATCATGTAGACAGGTATTTCTTGACCTTGTAGTACCATGCGCATAGCGCTACATAGGGTCAGCGTTGAGGACTTTCCCTAGAAGCATTGGTTACCTTGACCCTTGAATTGCAGGGAGACATACCTAGACATGCTACAAAGGCCTCGTCTCAGAGCTGAAATTTTACATGCTTGGTAAATATTTTCTTTATATGAAATGAAACAAGTGTGTGCCTTTTTTGCAGGGGCAGGCTCAGCGGAAGTGAAAGTCTCAAGCGCAGAAACTGAGGTTGATGCCCTGTATCTTCTGACAGCCTCGTTTTCTATCAACACAGCCTGCATAGCACCTGCATGTGAGTACAAGCGTTTATATACCCTGCGGAAAAGTACTTAGAAAAGCAATATCTTGCATACAGGGCCCATGCAAGCCTATCTTTGGGACGGTGCTGTGTAACTTTAATGCGCATTTATCCTCATTAGAACTACACATTCTGTAAAGTCGTATTGAAAAAGAAAACATACTCAGATACTCTTGCCATTGTGGGATACTCTGCAAACAAGGTTACTTGGGAATCGATATAAAATGTATGGTCTCCTTCTCCAATGCTAGCCCCTTCAGAGTTACTTGAATGCAATGTAAGCAGTGCAATGCATGCAGGCCTGGCCCCACCACCTGCCGCCAAGTCATCTTCACCCGTCGCAAAATCGCCACCTCCCACCACCAAGTCACCGCCACCCATTGTGAAGCCCCCGACATCTACCACTGCCACACCACCACCACCTGGCACCACATCACCGATGTCATCACCGCCTCCTTCACCCACCGCAAAGTCACCATCACCCATTGTAAAGTCACCTCCACCCACCGCCAAGACACCACCACCCATTTCGAAGTCTCCACCACCCGTAGCCAAGTCACCACCACCCACCATAACAAAGTCAGCTCCGCCACCTCCAAAGCTTGTCAAGCGGCCATCCCCTGCCAGTCGCCAACCCCCGCCAACGCGCAAACCACCCCTGCTTCCCCCGCCCAAACGAAACCCACCCCCGCTCAAGAAAATGCCACCGGCCAACCTCAAAAAACCACCCCCTCCCAAGAGTCAGCAACCAATCAACCTCAAGAAATCACCCCCCCCAAAGAAATCACCTCCACCCAGATCCAAGCGGTCACCGCCTCCCAAAAAGAAAACTTAAAACCAGCAAAAGAGTAGACACCATGGGTAAACACACACACAGGCAATGCAGACAACAGGGTACGTAGTTAATACTATTTAGGGCCAGTATGATGTAAGTTGTAAGGCAGGATACATGGACACCCACTGGGTAACGTGACGCAGGTTTGAGTATTTAGTACATTTGGTATGGCATTTACAATTTGCACTTAACCAGTCACATGCCATACCTTTGGTAATAAGTCTGTATGAGTCAACATTGTAACGTAAGTGCAATGTGGAGCTACCATATTGACTGAAATGGAAGTCGCGTGTACTGTATGTTTTGCCATTATATGATTGGCCCACGGTATTGTTTGACATGATCAATTTCCGTAAATCATGTTGCCTTCATCCTTGCTAGTGTTATTGCATCTGTTTAAAAAAAAAACTAAACGTTTTTATCCAGGTGCATAGACGGGGTACAGCCGTCCAGCTGGTCCACCTCACCCAACAGGGACTAGGTGCCTGCTGGTTGCGTTGACATTAAATCGGCCATTGCAAATTTACTCTGTCACTGACAGTGCTAGATTTGCTATCCTGCGAATCGATACACATCCTTCAAGATTTGCGGAAAACTACCACACAGTGTGCATAGTGACAACATGATGACTGCATGACTGCATGCACTGCGTGCACGTCTGGGAAATCATAGCTATTTAATGCACAGAACCTGCCTTGCATGGTTACCTGGTACTCTGTAAAGCTGCAGGATATATGGGTAGCATGAAAGTGCAGTAGACGGCATGACTGCTTGACCACCATCTGCCACACTGGAAAAGTGTCGCATAAGTCTTGGCTCTTGGACTGGGGTGAGGCATGGCCAGACACCGGCCCAGACATGCTAACCCAGGCTTGGAAAAAAAGAAGAAAAAAGTTTGACATTGATAACAGTTTCCCTTATACTTACTTGCATATACTTCCTTATGGGGAGGCTTATGTGCATATACTTCCTTATATTGTATTCCTGCAAAAAATATACATTATGTGCATATACTTCCTAGTGCTGGCACTCTCTGATTTCCCACTCTGGGGCCGCGGACCATGGTCCCAATTCCCGACGAATTTCGAACTTTTAAAAACGGTGTTGCAAAGGTAACTCGACGAGAAGCGTATCTACGCTTTCGAACTTTCTTTTGTGTTGTTCGGAAGTCGTTTCGAGTCGTTTTGTACGTCGACTTTGGGACGATTTTGACTGGTTTAGTTGCTGACTGATTTTGTAAGGAAAATATGGCCATTTTCCGCGTCCTAGACACACTTTCTGAAACATCGTACAAACCAATGTCGAAGTGCTGATTCCGAATATGTGTTCAAAAAGTGTGTTTGACCACCGGAAGGGGTCCAAATCGCATGGTCCTTGCCCCCCCCAAATTTGGCCCAGAGTGCCACCACTAGGCATATACTTCCTGTATTCCTGCAAAAAAATTCAAGCCTGCAAAATACAGTAAATTGGGTTGACTACATAGACTACCTGATTTGAACCGAATAAAATATAGATAACGTACCAAATTTTTTAACATTAAAATTTATACAATTTAGTAAACTGGCTCGTGCGCACACGCCACGGAGCGTGGCCAGCGTGTGGAAATATGCGCGAGGAGTGTTGGAGCCTCTAAGTGGGGGCTTGAGGCGTGTCTGGCGTGGCTGTCATACGACACCGATACGCGCACGCGAGGTATTGGCGTTCTGCAACGGTTCTGGGCGTGTACTCTCCTGCTCGGTGTTGGCCAACTGCCCTGAATATTGCAATGGCCAGTGACTGCTGCACCGTCTTTCGAATACTTCGGCCACGGTAAGGCACACAGATAGTTGCTAAACGGAGCCCAATATTGTATAAAGTGGCATGACTTGGGTTTGTTTGCCGACTAATTGTAGGGCCGTGTCGAGCTTTTGCACTGCTATCCCAACATAACCTCAAACATCAGACTTTCCTCCCAACAAAACAGCATCCCGAAGGAGTTTTACTAACACAGATGGCGGCTGTTGGTGCCACCAGTACTGCCATGGCCACTAGAGGCATCAAGGCCGCCCATAAGCTCAAGGTCGTGGCAACTATGCTAGTGCTATGCGCAACTTCGAACGTTGGTACGTACTCCCTAGCCACCCCTTCAGGAAGCTGCACTTCCCCTGCCTTGTGGCATTGTTCCTGTACCCTGAACCCTTGAGCCTATGTACCGTGCCCTACACAGCTGCGCAGTCCCTGACCCAGCCCCCCTAAATATCTGTCCAGAGGAGCTGGGCAGTTAGCTGCCTAGCAACTTGCCGCCACGAAAATACCCACAAGCTGCTAGTTGTATCAAGTACCTTATAAACAACCTGTGTTTACCTTGCATCTGTTGCAGGGGTTACAACTTGCCCCATTCTTCCCGCATTTTGCACATCTACCTTTAAACCCCCACTTCTAGCCAGGATAGGCAAAACCCTCTGCAATTGGCTGGTTGCAATTTAACTTCAACATTTCTACTCCTGCTCGTTTTGCCACACATGAACTCCCCAACCTGCCCACGCAGCCCATTTTGTGAATGGCCCACCTCATGCAAGCCCTACAGCTTAAAACCATAAACCCCAAAATCCTACAGCCCAAACCCATGTTTGAGATATAAGTGTATGTGATGTTATCCCGCATTTGAATAGCATGGTCACTTTCCTGGAAGCAGGAGATGCCAAGGTAGTTCCCCTGCTATGGGAGTATCAGCCGGGATTCAAGCCCTACAAGCCCATCACCATCAACTGCGGCGATGCCATTCGCTTCACGTGGTCAAAGATCAAGCATGGAATAGCGGCAGCACCTGACAAGCTAGCCTTTGGTACGCACTGTTGAAGTGGATGTGTACTTAGGTAAATGCAAGTGGCTATTTTTAGTGTTTTAACCTTTGACCACGGTTGCGGTGCAGTTGTATATCATGCACGCTAGCTGTAATGGTTATTTTAGATCGTGCTTGCCCAGGAACTACCGAAAGGAAAACTCTTCTGCCTGCTACTTCTGGTGACGTGTGTGGATGTGGGTTATGTGGGTGTGCGTCTGAGCGTGTGAGCATGTTAAATTCCCAAATGGTAGTCATAGATGACTGTATTCCTTGTTGCCCATGTAGCCCATGCCTGCATCATGCCATAATAGCTTGCAGCTGTGGACTTGTTGTAACTCTCGGCGGCACTTGCCAACTCCCCCCTCCCACCGGAAGAATTTTTATTCACAGTTTCAGCAGATCAGAAGTGCGAACCTTCCTTCAATATAATTAACTGAATTATTTGTTGTAATCTTATGTCAATCAGGATTCTGTTGTTGATTTTCTATGTGAGTCCCTAGCATCCCCCCGCATGTGTACACCTCACAGCGGCAATGTATGCCGCAGACAAGTGCCAACTCTCCCGCCTTGCTGTGCTGGATGCTGCCAAGAAGGTTGGCAGCTACACTCGCCTGTTCAGCAAGCCCGGGACACACTACATAGTATGCCAAGGTGGGGTGAATCCAGGGGTTGAATCTATATTTTCACACATTTCGAAGTAGACAACAAAGATAAATGTTACCTTAATAAAGCCGACATCCAATTGATTGTGCACGTCATCAAATACATCAAATGGGTGCAATATTGCTGCAATATATCAAAAACATGGTACAGTGGGAGCCACGTAATCGAGTAAGGTTTTAATGGGCGAAAATGGGGGTGGCACTTCAATGCCCAGGATGTTT